>WHVE01000435.1:0-111363 GCA_015178995.1 Trichophaea hybrida | reverse complement strand
TTCGTAAATCGTGGTAGTCGGGTACATTTTTCTTTGTATGAACTTCTAGGTCTGTTATCCTTTTATGGATTGCGGTGTAGGATACTGATAGCGAGGCTTGCTTAACCCTCAGTTGGGCTTGTTCTTTTTCGCAACCTTCTATTCTTCTTTCGAGTCTTCTGAACTCGTCTGTTGCTCCGGCAATGATTTGATGTGATTGGTCCTGGATGAAATCGATTCCAGTTCTTGTTTCTTTCAGTACATACTCAAGTATCCTGATTTGCTGTTCGTGTCCTTCCAGTGCTTGAGCTCCCAGGGCTCTGTTGGTTTCCACTTGCTGAGCGAAGATTTCGCAGTCTTTTCGAACATCGTCGAATTCGACTTCTATCACTACTCTCTCGCTGTTGCAGCATTCGATTAGATTCTTCATTTCTAGATCGAGTCGTGATACTTGTGCTTGTACGCTGTCGATCATTTCGGTGTCCTCGTCCTGCACTATCTGTTGGTACTTCTGTCGCGACTGTTGATAGTGCTCTTGGAGTTTCTTGACCCATTCTGGCAGAGGTTTGGGCGCTACCGAGGTCGGTTTGGAGATTGCTGTGGATACTGGTGCTAACCGGTCCGCTCCAAAGGTGAGTCTGCGCCTGGGTGTCGACATTTTGAGTATTCGAGGATATTGTGATGCTTGCTCTAGCTAGCGCGTAAAGGGCTATTCGTTGGACGTGACGGCAACGTAAACACTGATTGATGCAATATTTTGGACTGTGTGATGGGCAACAAGGTATGTTTTCGTTGTTTCCTGTTATGTCGAATATTTTTGGCCGCGCAGCAAGCTTTTTTTCGCACAGTACACAGTTCATGAACGTATTTCGGATAACGTCCGAAATATTATACTGTTAGGGGATACTGCAGCTAGATGTGACTTATCGATATTGTTGTACCGACTTATGGTAAAGGCGTATTTTAATTTCAATAATCCAACTAAAGATATGAAGTTCGATTGTGACGCGTTTACGTCGTTGTACCGTATGTATGAATACGGGCATCTATTGCGGTATGGCCCTATTTGAAAGTCGTAACTGTCTTGGTGGTAATCTTCCGAAGACTCGTCAAAGGCGACTTGAGAAGGAAGTTCACCGGTATGGAAATAGTGGTAGTATTCTACCCAAAGGTTATTGCGAAGAAGGTACCTTGCCAGGTGTTCATATTTGGCTCGAGTGTTTGCTTGGGCGTGCAAGATGCGAGCGTAGAGAATCTTCTGATCGTCTGTAATAGACATAAAAGTTTATTGGTGAATATTCTTAAGGTAATTAACTTAATAATATTTCAGGTGGTTTTTCCGCTGTTGTGTTCTGACTGTGGTTTGTTCGACTGTTGCTTGAATCGTTGTGTTTAAACTTGTGGGTTCAAGGTGGTCATTTATAGGTGAGTATTTCCGCGTCAAACCATCCTGCTAAGGGGTGACGGTACTTCTCTGTAATCTATGATGTGTGTGTATAGTACTATCTCAGAAACACTTAGTCCACCGTAGTGGGTGTTCACATAACATCCGATCGTTGCTTCAGAGCCGATCTCGGTAGTTAGCTGTGCAGAGTTCCGTTCGACAACGTGTGGTTGCGTAAGCCCCCACCAGGAGTTCCCAAAGGTTATCCTGCATGTTATGACGTTGCTGACATATATATCGGACCATTACTTCGTATTAGTTATCTTTCTTCGTATTGAGTGGAATAGTGATCAATGATTTAATGAGCTGCCAACCCATACATTGCCACGTACCTAGTGTCATCGGGTCTTATCCGTGTTCCCCGAAGGGGGTGCCCTCTCTCAGTTATCGTGTTGCAAACACGGCAGAGCTGGGGTTCGACAGTCTAGATCCAAGCACTTATCTTTTAGGTAGAGTCAACTACCGGGGCGCAGTTAGCTTATCTCCTTTGCTTATTCTAGCTCTAGAGATAGCAAAGTCCCGCATACTAAGATAATATCGCTTGTCCAACCAAATCCATGAAGCTAAGCACGGGTATGGTTTGTCCCAGTATTAGCATGATAACGAAGATAACACTGGTCTGATCCGTAACGCACAGCTGATCCGAAGACCCCTGCTTGGCAGTTACATTGCTTCGGCAGTATGGTTGGTGTGTCCCATGCCTTGGCCAGAACTATGGGTTTTTACCCCCAAGATTACTGTCTGATCGAGTGTGCGTACTGTCTCCACACTGGGTAGCTATTCCCTATGCTGAGACGTAGTATTGTAGCATAGACTATTATGGGGATTTCACCCGGCTATGTTGAGCCGTCTGCTAACTCATCAGTAGACATCCTCAGGGGTGTGATCTTAACCGCTGATTCATCTTTGAATAACGGTAAGCCTGGGAGACTAAGCCTGATGTACTTCATACGCATGCTAAGGGGAAACCCCTAACAGAAGGTAATTGTTTTGCCAATGGCAGTTGGAAGGAAGAGCAGGATGCCAGCAGTTTGGTGGAGGGTTTGATTTTCAGATGGCCATGAGAATCTTTCCTGCCTGAGTTGATCAGTGGTTTGGCGACTGTTCCTCAGATGGATGACCAGCCTAGTACAGGCTCTCCTGTCCTTTCACCACTTCCTCCAAAGGCTTTACTGTTTTGTCCTTTGCCAGGCCAGGTTCACCATCTGGCATAGAGGATTCATAGCCATTTCAATGATGACATCCAGGTCATTGGCATGGTCTCCGAAGATTCGGCCAACAGGCACAGCGAAGTCATGAGTGATTTCCAGAATTCCCCCTGGTACTCTGCCTTCATTACCACCACCAATATTGGGGGCACAGGGCTCAATCTCTTTGCTGTCCATCATGCGGTAATTCTTCAGAAGCCTTGGATTCTCAATGAGCAGTGGCAAGCATTTGGGCAGATTGTGTGACTGGGTTAAATCCGTAAGCCTCACACCTGGTATGTCAACACTCGTTCAAACAGCTTCAATAATAGAGTGACTGCGCTCCATATGGTCACTAGTACCACTCAGCTACGTGTTTTGCATGGACTAATGAATCGTCTGAACATAAGCAAGAAGAATATCTACGTCGTTCTCCAAACACGTATCATGGAAACTGCCATTCAGGCTGCGATGTTGTAACAACCCCAAGCAACGCGAGAGGAAGTAGTACAAAAGTTAAAATTGGAGGAGATGAGAATAGTAAGAAACCAGACAATGGTCAACTCTGTGTGAAGACCAGATGTTTCGTTGATGTGGATTCAACTACTCAGTGGGCGTATTCTGATTCCCTATATACTAGTTCAGTGCGGCAGATTTGTAACCAAGTCCAGGTATGTTTGCCGGCTACTTCCGGGTGGAGCCGGAAGTCCAAAATATCTAATCTTATTTCAATAACTAATAGTGAAATCAGTAGAACCAATCATAACAAACTACTAATCGGTCCGCCGTTGCATTTTTTACTAGAATTATATGACCCGATGGTAGGGAATCGTACTTACTTCAATTATGAGTAAGCACTAAATACTTTTAAATATGCACCAAAGTAAGCGCTAAAATAACTCAGACCAGGGGGCCTGCATTAGCACTGGCGCTCAAGAACCCTGTTGGATGAACAGGGCAACCCTGCACATGTAGTGCTACCACACCAATTTCGTAACCTGTGACCCAAAATATTGGAATGAGTGAGCCGCAGCAAAGACCTTGGGGGCCCCCCTGTCAGGGAGGGTGAGTCGCAGTGTAGTGGAAAAAACTATCTGTACGGATTTGTGTGAGATGCTGTATTATATATAGAAAATGTTGTAATCAGTCAATATTATGTACATACCGGAGATATTTGTGGAACGTATTTAATTATTGTCTTACGGCTATGAACAGGCTACTTTATTCCCTAAGGGCTGGTCTGGAGACCACTGATGTACAGTGACAAATTAACGAGGCAGCTCCTTTCGGTACTTTCCACACATTGAAAGTCAATTTTTGCTTACTAACTAGTTTCTACAAATTTGGGGGACCTAAATAGGAAGAGCTTTGGCAATAAGAGGATAATATATCCTCCAGAAGACTATCGTACTCTGCTATGGAGGCATTTCCGTGATCGCGCAGCCGCTGTGAGTGGAGCAAGCTTGTCTCGTATCTGGTGAACAGGTCACCGAGATTATCACTTCGTTCCCTGGAAAGAATAATGGACTTAGCTTTTTCTAGCCCATTGGAAACTGGGTCCCCCATAAAATACCATATATCATACATAACTTCAAAGACTGATTTCATGTTGACCATTTCCCAGACTGGGTTTAGCATGTATTTCAATATCAATATTGACTCATCTCCATCATCTGTTTTAGTCTTCCTATCTTTCTTGGTTTCCCAACGTTTTTTTGCACATATGTTTATCCATGAACGAATTACACTAACAGGGTATTTGCGAGACTTAAAGGTCTTAGATAGTTGTCGCAATCGGAATAGCTGCTTGGGAATTTATTGGTGTACTTAGGTTCAGCATTCCATTGATGGGTCATTTAGAATGTTTTCACATTTGCTGGGGGGCATCTGAGGGTATTCTTTGTGGTTGTACAGCATTCGGGTGCGGGTATTTACTGGATTTCGTGTTCAAATTGGGCTAGATTTCTTTCATCTCTATTATCTCCCATGTGTCACTAGGTCTAGATATTGGACAATCAATGGCTTTGGGTCCAGATACATCCACTTGATATCATGTGAGAAACAGTATGCAGTTGTGAAGAATTACATATGGTGGTGGATGAGGGAGTGGTCGAGCTGTCAGGTGAAACTGGCTTGCCCAAAACCAGAAATAGAAACCGAAGGCAGTTCAGATCGTTCTCAAAAGATTAATATATTCGATCCTAATTTTCCATGGTATCCCCCCTACATATATCACACACTGGGACTAAGCTCCACCAATGCTTTCAGCTTCCAATGCAGTATAAGCAATGATTTATATGGGCACTCGGCCCACCCAAGCTTTCGCCACTTACTGAGCTCCACTTGAAAGCTTCCAGAGTATGCAAAGGTCAAGTGAGCATAGATGCTTGGGTTCGACATCATACCAGCTGATAGTCAATCAATTTTTCCGAATGGGAGTCAGGTGTGCCCTTGAACATCCCCCTAGTAACCTCCAACATAACATGATGTTTTTGTCTTTTTTGTTCTATGCCATCTCGCCCCTTTTCATCATCTCTGCACACCTACACTATTACCCGCCTGCCTTCCATTCGAATCATCACAGCTCCACCTGGACTAACAGCCACTATTCTATCTACCATTGGGTGAATGCTGTCCCCCACTGGATCTTGTCTGCAGATGCACTGACTGTATTTGGATAGATACGATTCACACCACAGAAAATACTATGTGCATTCAACTTGAGATTGCATAGGGCTGGGGCGCAGTACTGCGTAAGTTCGATCGCCGCGGATTCCCTATTTTGAGCTATGGAATCTGCCCACGGTGTGCATCTTGCATTCTGATGCTGACCCACGACAGGGAATACAACTTTGTCCAGCATGATGATGGTGGCAGCGGAAACCTGAAGCAGCAGTTCCTGCAGATTGATAGAGAGGACAATGGACCGCTAACTAGGATGAGTTATTCCGGTTCTCCAATTCGAGCTCTGATTAGTCAAACCGAGCCTGCCGACTCTGTGCTACTCATGCTCGAACATGTCGACCTACTGAGCACGCCATCATAAAACTCAGTACTTCACGTGCAATGATAATGAAAACACAAGGGACAATTATTCAAGTGCAGCTACTCTTAATGCAGGGTATTCGACCTATTCGAGGAACATTGAAACAGAGATTTTCTGTGGCCATGTTGCAGCCAAAACGGAATGTGAGGCATCGGTATCCCAACAGTAAAAACACTGGTCACTCTTGCATATCCAGATCAATCTGCATGGTTGGTTAGTTACGGTAACAGGCGACATAGCAAATATCAGCAGCTCTGGTACTCCCGAAAACTCTGATGCAGAGCATGGGCTTGTATCTAGCTCTGCCATGTCTGAGTCTAAATCTAGCCGCCTCACAATCGTAACCAGTCCAAAAGTCCAATTACCCATTCGTTTCACTAACAGATCTCTGAAATCAGTGTACGGATTAGCAGCTAAGGTGTTCCTCAACTTCAGTAGGAATGAACAGGTTGTCCCTTCGATGCAAACCACTGTGTCACCTTCAATTTCCTATAAGAAACAACACATTTTCCAGATGCACCTGAGCATCATGTAGACCTCTTCTTCTCAAATCACATATGGATATAATCCTATCACCTATGACCTCACAACGTTGTAATCTTACTGCTTCTGAAGAGTGAGATTTTGAGTGCTCAGCAAGGACGGCCAGTCAAAAAGGTTCTCTACACGTTCCCAGACATATCAGGCCAGATGAATCCATAGTTTGTATCAAATTAACCTTCAGGGCTGCCGGAATGAACTGGATGATATTGAAAAAGATGATGATCAATACCAAGTGCATAACAACCATCCCACCACCGGTTTGAACTATAATGATGACAAGCTACTATCAACTCGTGAACAGAATAGATACATTCGCAACTCTGGCTCAAAAAGCCCGAAAAGGCCTTTCTCAGGTACCATCCAGGCGACTGACCAACTGCAAAGAAAGAAATCCAATTCAAACTTCAGGAGCACCGATGGAGACCATTCTCGGTTGTCAAAGTGCTCACAATCATTTCGAGGCACTCCGCCCTGATCTCCTAGCGAAGATTTGACGTTCATCGTTCCAGTAAACCATGCCAGATGGTGGCCTGCAAGCAGTTGGGATTTCTTAGCTGCCCCTGCATCTATTGAACGTGCATCGGAGACAGAGAGCAATACGGATAGCAAGGTGCCACTTCTTAACCAACCAGCTTTCGATATAGCAATGGATTTCTTGAAATCTGTTTCGTATACTGGGAACCCCTGGCCTGCCTCACAAGAGAACGAATTGGACATTTGTGATAAGGGATGGGATTAAGCCCTTGATGCCGTGACCAGCCAACAGAGTGCTGTTGGTGTACTCAATGGCATGCAATACGTGTGGGAGCGCCCCGGTGGATACAGTGAGCACATGGATGCCCTGACATGTGGAATTGTGAGTTTCCGATGTATTCTCCAGGTTTCAACGTTTGATAATACTAACTATTCATGCAATACCTTTGTGGGGGAAAATCAGTGGTATGTGAGGTCAACTAGTCGCTACAGCGAGGCATATGGTGACTTCACTGTACTCGTTGAAGATAGATGAGAATCTTCTATGTCTACAGCAGGTTGCCACTTTTGCTGAATAATAACTTTTGGATTGGGAAATTGGAAGATCTCCTGAACAGTACAAAGAAAGTCTGGTGGTTTACGAGAACCAAACCCGCCACACTGATCCTTGCTCACCTCTTCACTTCCAATACCTACCTTGGCCAACAAGAGCATTGCAACAAGTTCTGGGACAAGCAAGTGACTCTACGATTGATTTGCTTGGCTGCATCCATACTCAACTGCGCCATGAGGCACTACAAGAAAGAAACCAAGAGTAAACCCTGCCAGGACTTCCACAGGGAGATATTCAGCCGTCAGTATACCCCCTCGATTCTATAATCAATGGCTACTGTCGTTTGATATGGCCTTGTATGAGAGATATCGGAGACACTGGAATTCCATTGGTCCTGGTTGCCAGGTGGCCATCATTGTGCATATGGGCAGCTATTTGCACACAGGAATTGCAAGCTCTGCCGAGCACTGGATCCGTTAGGTAGCACCAGATGCGGCAGGGAAGGAAACGGTGGATCTGGCAGCTGTGTTCAAGTGAGAGTCTGTTTTTCGGGGATTGTGTTTCTCGGGGGTTGTGTTTCTTGGAGGTTGTGTTCCTTCGGGGTTTTATTTCTTTTGTTAAGGTCATGTCGAGAAGCTGCTGGGGTGCAGCGTAGATATATGTTGTTTTTGTTGATAGTGGCAGGCGGCAGTAGATGAATGCCAAAGATGTATGCGATGCTACAGGCGCATCCAAAAATGGGTGACACACCATGATTCCATCTGGAAA
Source organism: Trichophaea hybrida (assembly GCA_015178995.1). Classification (NCBI taxonomy): domain Eukaryota; kingdom Fungi; phylum Ascomycota; class Pezizomycetes; order Pezizales; family Pyronemataceae; genus Trichophaea; species Trichophaea hybrida. The sequence continues at coordinate 103,369 of WHVE01000435.1, read as the reverse complement.
TGAAGAAATAGATCCAGGTGCTTCTAAGTGATTCTAGAATATATCAGTGCTCTACAGAGAGCTCAGAAGTTGCCAAGGCGGATTTTGCAGTACTTGGGGAATCTCCCGGTACACCCTTAAAGGCCTCAGAAGTGGCTACAGAGTACATTATTGCGATACAGGAATCTCCCAGAACACCCTTAGAGGCATTGGCAGTGGCTACGGAGGACACTATTACAATACAGGAATCTTCCAGAGCACCCTTTGAGGCATCAGAAGTGGCTACGGAGTATACTATTGTAATACAGGAATCTTCCGGAGCAGCTTCACAGCCTCATGGTGAACAAGGGAGTGTGCTGAGGCTGCATTCGTCAGTCCCGGAGGACTCCCAGAGGGTCTGCACAGTACGTTATGGAAAATCAACCTCCATAATTTCTGGAGGGTCCTGGGGCTTCCGGGACCGGATGATTGACTTTGCTGATGTGAAGATAATATGAGGATGCAAATAGTAAAAGATAGAGTATAATTGGGATGGCAATAGAAGTTATACAAAGTTAGGTGAAGTTCAAATGTATACTGAAAAAGTGAGTCAAGGTGATGATAGTTATATTTATTATATATAAAAACAAGGTTTTAGCAGAGAATTGATTTAATTTTAACTTGTTCTCTAGTCTATAATACAATCTACAGCTTTGGCATAAACCTTTGTTCACTTCTGTGATTCCAGATTTCAAGTCTCTTGTCTTGTCTGCAATATTTGCAATTCCAAATCTTAATTTGATTTTTATAATTCCTAGAACTCCAAACTTTGAAACCTTGACAAACTGCATGAATTGCAGCTTATAGTAAATAAAGAATAGTATTCAGGGCCAGAAATTCTTTGTTTTCTTCTTTATAATAATCACTATACATTTTCGCATGCAATCTAGAAATCTGCACACCAGCCAGATGAAAATCAGTAGATGTATTAATAGATCAGATAACAAATTTCAAAGCCACCCTTGGTATAGACCGGCCTAGTTAAAGCTCATATTTGACCGGACTGTCCGATTGAGAACACTGTACTGTATTGGGCTTTGAAGTTACAACGCTTTTTGACGTTACGCTTTTTTCTATTATAAATGGTCAATAGTGGACCAAAAATGCAATAAAATCTTTTCAAGGTGACAGGTGACGTTGTAACCTCCAGGCCCGGTACACTATAGATAAACCCAAGCATTGGCAATAACACCTCTAATTGGTGTCAGAATACTGTGACTACCCAATATTGAACTCTGAACACATTCCACGACTCTCTATCAATCTGGTAGTCATACGGATCTTATTGATTTCCTCATCTCCACGCACAATATCAATATTGGCCACAACCATCTTCCTCTTCTTTCCCTTTGCACCACCACTTGCTTCGCTATTTGGCACATTGATGGATGTTGGATTGTCGCGCAACCCAAAGCTCTTGGCTAAATGACCATAATGCAACTCTTTGTGATTAAAAAATCTCTTCTCGGAGCCTATGTGCGTTGTGTACGCTCTAATATGGCTTCCCCATGCTTTTGCGGCCAATTGGCCCATCTCTGGGTTCCCCATTACCCATCTTTCGACTTGTTGATGCCACTCCGTGGCTTTATCCTCATAATCTCGCTTCTTCCCAATGTTGTCTAGACCAAACCCTTTTTGAATCATCTCGTGAAGATCACAGCGAACTAACTGGCCTTCACTAATCCCTTTTTTGAGGACTGAATCGACGTATCCTTCTTCAGGGCCCGGAAGGAGGAACATTACAGCTCTCCCGTCGCGACCAGCACGTGCGGTACGCCCAATCCGATGAAGATGGTCATCTGGGGAAAACGGCGGGTCGAATTGCACAATCAAGTCTACGTTCGGAAGATCAAGACCTCGGGCAGCGACGTCGGTACAGAAAAGAATCACAGGGTTCTTAGCATTCGTAAATGACGCGAGAGTAGTGGTGCGAATGGGTTGCGCCAATGAGCCATGGAGTTTGTGCATCATGGGGGTTAAGTTGAGTAAGTGACCAGGCGCAATCGATGGATTGGGCGGAGAGTGTTTCTTTAGCAACATATCTAGTCGCATTATTTTTCCGGTTTCAACTGTTGCCGCCTTATGCTCTGGTTTTTTGGCGCCAGTTTGAGGTAAATTCCGAGTAAAAAGCTCAAAGTGGAAGTCGACAGAGTCAGTACAGGAAAAGAAGACAATGATTTTTGAATGCGCCGTCGGACGTAGCAAAGCATGCTGAAGGACGGCGTTGAGCCCTACTAAGCGGAGTTTTGCTGGGGTAACGATGTAGCTCTGCCGCAGCTGAGTGGGGGCAAGGAATGTTTTTGTTCTGTCTGTCATTGTTTCTGTCTTCGACTTTTCCGCTTTAATGTAGCGAGCTTCTTGCAATGATATATCGCCAAGCTTTTGTACGTTAGTCTTCATGGTGGCCGAGCACAGAATGGTGACTCGTTTCTTTGGCATGAAATCGTTGACATATACAGATTCCGAGAGTTTACTCTGAGCGTTTAAGATATCCATAATCTTTGCAATATCTTCTTCAAAGCCCAATTCCATGAGTCGATCTCCCTCATCCAAAACCAGCCATCGCACTTTATCCACTTTTAGCACTGTTGTGTTTTGCAAATGATCCAACAAACGTCCGGGTGTTGCGACCAGGATATTCATTCCTTTTCGTAACCGGGCTTTCTCCGACTTCTTCTTTTCACCTCCAGTGACCTGACCCGGTACGATCCAGTGCGGTCCATTCTTACAGTGGATCAATGTTTGCAACACTGCATAAATTTGTTTCGATAGTTCTCTTGTTGGTACAAGGATAATTGCAAATAACCCGGATAGCCGTGACGTTGCATCTAGTCTCATGATCCTATCGAGAATTGGCAATAAGTATGTCAATGTCTTTCCAGATCCAGTTTCAGCTTGAATAAACGTGTCTGAACTGCCCGAGATTAGCTCAGGGATTGCTGAACACTGGATAGCGGTCGGTGCATTGAGCATGAGCTTCGTGGCGAGGTGGTTTGCAAGGATAGCTGAAATACCCAGGGTGGTGAATGTCAAAGATACGTCAGAGAGAGGTGCATTGGAAGGGACTTGGGTTTCTCTGGTTTCAGTGGGTTGCGTTGCTGCTGTTTTGCAGAAGGATTTAGGATTGCAAGTCCAGAGGGAGGAGACAAAAGTGCCATCTGCGCCACGAGATGGCTTGGTGTTGAGGGATTTGGGGACAAATTTTCGCTTTAGAGACGAGTCGGCGGATGTTGTAACGGTGAAACCCCGAACCATATGCAACCCTCCTGCAGTTGCTTCACCTTTCGACATTGTAAATGCTGTTGATATTTCTGGAGTTCTGTGATTCGAAGACTTTTTCTGGTGGTGGGTTTGAGCGCGCTTTGCTTTTAAACGCTTGGTCCATCGGCCTTTGAAAGTGGAAATGGAATTCGTAGAGGGAACAAATGCATCCGGTGTATCGAAATTGAGAAACATATCACCTTCAGGCATGGTGTAGGTAGAGAGATGAGAATGTATAGGACCGTGAAAAAGGTTCATGCGTTTTAAGCAGCGAGGGGTTTTAACAGTAACTTTAATATGGCAAGGTTGAAGCACTTACAAGTGCTAGAAAAAACTTGAGCAACACAAAATACTGTAAAACAACTGTGCAGAATCCCACCCACCATCCATTTTACCATGAAAGTTTATATTATGGATACAGATAGATTGAAAAAGCAATTGTAATTGACTTGGCTAGGCTGAAAAGGGGTCAGGGATGGATTCTCTAACATAACACATAAATCTCGGCCGAAACCAGATGATTTAGGCGCTAAGAGATACTTACAGCCAATTATCCCTGAAGACTACGCACATGACCGGTTTAGTGTTATTTTATAAGAAAACTCTTTTCATTATATATACAGTCTCTTGGCAAAAGTGTATGTGATGACTTGGCAACCCACCTTAATTTTGGGAACCACCAAAATAAAAGCTATCCACACCCAATAAGGTGTAGCAAGCTGGATCAACCATTCCTTAGAAACCCCAGTGTACTTTGAATGTTGCTGAAAGCACTGCACTATTTCATGCATTTAGCTGCTTTCAGTTAGCTTTTAGTGCAAATTTCGTTTTCCACCACTTTATATTCTAAGTTTGTCTGTACTTTCGCAGTGGTAGCTATTTCACTCTAGATTTTATTTTATAATTTCCACTAGCTACTCTTTCAGCACTTTTTATCTTTCTGGTCATTTTATAATTCAATCTAATTTCCATCTTTCCAGCTTTCCAGATTTCTGGCTATCTAGCTTCTGCATAACTTTCTTGGTAATTATTCAGTCTTCTTCACCAGACATACAATTTTATATATTCTATCTATCTCACTATTGATGCAAACTCAGGTTTTGACACATATACATTGCTGTAGACCTGCAGATTGCTATGGTATTATCTGATATATATCAGATAGAGACTGCACAAGGATTCTCTTGTAGATAAATATAGTCTGATAGAAGCACTTATCAGGAAGATGCCAAATGACTCCAGAGTATTCATGCTAACTCCGGAATGCTCCCAAAGGCACCTGAACACTCCTGTATACTCCTGGGTACTTCCCGAGCATGGAAAGGAACTCCAGGAGCGGCAGGAAGAAATGGTAAAGTTTCATACCGTTCCAGAGCTCTCAGCCAATCCCCAGGAGGTATCCGGACCTTAGGCAGGTCCCCCAGGAGCATCCTGGGGATATTTGAGTAGTTTCGGACCCTTGTGGAGCTCTAGCCAAGTTGTTTTGAAAGCTTGAGAGGTTTGTTCTCTATTTCACAAGATGTCGGCACACCTGACCAGAGTATCAGAAGTCCAAAAACTACTGCTAGCATGCTCAACACATCGGAAATGGTGTCATCATTATGGCTCCTGAGATTCCCAGTACACCGGATATACTTAGCTCTCCCAAGTATCTCGAGACTTTACCAGGAAAATGCAAAATTACCCCAAAGCATTCGTGCCAACTCCGGAACCCATCCAGAGGCTTCTGGATACTCCTGTACACTCCTGGGTACTGCAGGAGCATGGGATGATACTGCGGGAGCTGCCAGAAGAAAGGGTGCAGTTTCAGAGTGTCCCAGAGCTTTCAGCCAATCTCCAGGCGACACTTGGAGCTAGGGTAGGTACTCCAGGAACATCTGGGACACATTTGAGTAGTTTTGGACCCTCGTGGAGCTCTAGCCATGATGTGTTGAAAGCTTGAAAATTTTGTTCTCTATTTTACAATGTGTCGGTGCACCTTACCTGAGTATCAGAAGTCCAAAAACTACTGCTAGCATGCTCAACACATCTGAGATGGTGTGATTGTTATGGCTCCTGAGATCCCCACTGCACCGGATATGCCCAGCACTCCTGAGTATCTGGAAACTTAGGATGTCATTGGAACACCTGAGACGTTCTGTACTCCTGAAATGTTGCAGACTTATGAGATCTCCGGGGCTTCAGAGATCTCTGTTGTACGTGAGATCCCATGTACTCCTGAAATGCTCAATACTCCTGAGATTCCAGGTGCTCTGTAGATGTTCAATGCTCCTGAGATGCCAGGTGCTCCGGAGATGTTGAATACTCCTGAGATCCCAGGTGCTCCTGAGATGCTCAATACTCCTGAGATCCCAGGTGCATATGAGATGGTCAATGCTCCTGAGATTCCAGGTGCTGCTGAGATGCACAATGCTCCTGAGATCCCAAGTGCTCCTGAGTAGTGTTGGCAATGAAGCATAGGGGTTTGTGAGAATTGACAAACCGGTTTGATTTGTTCTAACTGAATCCTTTGCAAGATTTTGGCTCAAACCGAACCAAATTTGCACCTGAATTTCAAATTAAAATAAGTATGCGAGTTCCTGCCCGACCGGCTTCAATTTTTGTTTGATCTTGTAGGTAACTTCATGCGTTACAGGATAACTAAACATTCAAGTCAATCGGACAAGAACTCGCATACGTCTTTTCATTTGAAATTTGATGGTTTGTGAACTTCATTGTGATGCATGGGCAGAAATTCAAACATCTCAGATCAAACCTGAATCAAATCTTTGCTCGGTTTGATTCATTCTGAACCAATTCAGTTCATTGCCAATACTACTCCTGCGATGCTCAATGCTCCTGAGATTCCAGGTCCTGCTGAGATGCTCAATGCTCCTAAAATCCCAGGTGCTCCTGAGATGCTCAATGCTCCTGAGATCCCAGGTACTCCTCAGATGTTCAATCCTCTTGAGATCGCAGGTGCTCCTGAGATGCTCAACTGTTGTGAGATTCCAGGTGTTCCTGGAACGATCAACAGTTGTAAAATGCTAATCAGATGCTCATGGGATACTCGGTGCTTCTGGTATGCTCAGCTGTCTGTGGCATTTCCAAATTCACGTTTGCACAGGCTTTTGATGAGGGTGAAATCTTGATTCTATTGATATCGGCAATATATACAGTGTTGGACAAACACAAGGCAGTTAAGAGACAACTTTCAAGCCGGCTTGGAGAGATATGATGTGATGATGGGCAAGCAGACAGGAAGAAGCCCAGTGGAGAATTTAACTGATATAGAGAGGAGATGCTGCACATACGGTGCTTGGCAGCAAGTGCATGAAAGGTAGTTGGAAGGGCAAGTAGGTAGCAGCAGTGGGCTGTACAGTGTGAGGGCCAGGTAAAGTGTGAGTGTAATTGATGCATGAAAGGAGAGTTGGTAGCTGCACCAGGCTGCACAGAGCAAGGACCAGACAGAGTGTGAGTGTAATTGATGCAAGACCTGGCTTGAGAGATATTATCTCACAATCGCACAGCTGGGTAAAAGAGGTGACTTGGATAGGGAGCAGACTGTCTCTGCAGTGGGCTGCAGAGACAACCACTACACAGTACGCGAAAGTGATCGATCAAGTGAGCACTGCTGAGTGCTGGCTGGACTGGCAATCCGCAGAGGAGGGGATTAACTCTGGTAAAGCTGAATGTGACTGGAAGGACAGATGGAGAAGATGGATGAGAGCTGGAGAGCTGCCAAGAGACCAGAGATGGAAGAAAGATCTGAGAACTTGAATTGATATGTGAAAAACTAGGTCTTGAACAGGCAGGTTGCACCTGTCAACTTGTTTAATCTGTTTGGCCAGCCATATCATCTAACCCAAACACACAGGTCGAATCCAAATCGGAGGTGAAATTTCGGTCAACCAAGCCTGTTAAAGCCTAGCCCATGGACTATCAAACCGATTGGACGAGAATACGAATGCAACTTACCAAATCAAGCGCTAGTCTCTTGCATATGAAACTGAACTCTCAGGTCCATCTCTAAATCGCTGCCACTCTCAAACTCTCATTCATTATCTCTCTCTGTCCTTTTCATCCCCTTTCTCAACCTTGTCTCATCCAGGTTGTGAAGAGTTATGTTCCCCCCCTGTGTATCGCCAGTCATCAGACAGTTAACATCATGATCCAGCTGTTATCTGTCCTTACTCAATCGCTTACTCTCGTACACAGAGCAACTCATCTCTGTAGCCAGCTTCAGAATCCAACTCCTCTCCTAGCAATGTTAAGTCCTCTACTTGGCTTTGCAATCGTGCGATAACATCTCTCCAGCCATATGTCTTGCACAAATTACACTCCCACTCTGTCAGGCCCTCGCTCTCCTGGCATCAGTCTCTACAGGCAACGGCAGCTACCCACTCCGTCAGGCCCTCTCTCTCCTGGCCTCGCTCTCTACAGGCGACAGCAGCTACCCACTCACTCCTTCGCAAACACATACCGTATGTGCAGTCCAGCACTGTGCATATGCCCTCTGCTCTCTACCCAAGTGAAGTCCTCCACTTGGCTTCATGATTGTTTGTTAACATCTCCCAAGCCGGATCTCGTACCAATTATTCGCTCGTGTCTTGCCCTCACATGCAGCAATCACTTCAGACACCTTCTCTCTCACAATCACTCATGCTTGGCCACCTTAATCACACTCTATATCAATCCCGTCTATCTCTCTTTGAACTTGCTCCAAGCCTACTTGAGATCAATCATGTCCATCACTCTCCAATCCTACTGGTGATCCGAGTCATTCATCTCTCCAAGCCCACTGGACATCCATCTTGTCATATCTCCCCAAGCCCACTGAAGATGTATATCATCATCTCTTTCAAAGCCAGCTGGAGATCCATCATCTCACTCCAAGCCCATTTTATGTCCCCCTGAATATTAGTCCATGTGTGTTTATGGTGTAGTTAGTTGGATACCAATAGAAACCACAATTTTAAGCACTGATGATCCCATACTAGTACCACTCTAGTACATTGGTGATTGCGCTCGAGCACAAACCAGTTCTTCATGAACTCCAGAATCGTATACAAGTGGTCCTGGAGGCTCCCAAACCTTACACCGGTGCTTATGGAGGCTCCCAAACCTTACACTGGTGCTCATGGAGGCTACAGAACCATGCACTTGCGCTTTCAGAGGTTCCAGAACCTTACACTGGCACTACTGGACACTGCAGAACCTTGCACCAGTCCTCCTGGAGGCTACCGGAGGCTCCCGGAGGCTCTGCACTGTGCGTTATTCAACATCAACCTCTGCAACCTCTCGAGTATCCCGGGGCCTCCGGAAGCAGATGATAGACTTTGCTGATTGTATGATGTTCTTGGGGCTCCTGAGATGCTCAACACTCCTGAGATTCCAGGTGCTCCTGGGATACTCAATGCTCCTGAGATCCCAGGTGCTCCTGAGATGCTCAACGCTCCTGAGATCTCATGTGCTCCTGAAATGCTCAGCCCTCAGTGGCGCTCCCAAATTCATGTTTGCACAGGCTTTTGATGAGCATGAAATCTTGATTCTATTGGTATCTACAATATATATGGTGTTGGATGAAAACAAGGCATATGAGAGACAACTTCCAAGCAGGCTTGAAGAGAGATGATGTGATGATGGGCAAGCAGACATGGAAAAGCCAAGTGGAGGCCTTAACTTGGATTGAGAGAAGTCGCTGCATGTACGGTGATTGGCAGCAAGTATACAACAGGTAGTCATAAGGTTGAGTCAGTAGCTGCAGAAAGCTGCACAGAACGATGGCCAGGCGGAGTACCAATGTAATTGATACAAGACCCAGCTTGAGAGATTCTATCGTACAATTACAAAGCGGAGAAAAGGAGATAACTTGGATCGAGTGCAGACTGTCTCTGCAGCGGGCTGCAGAAATGACCACCACTCAGTATGCAAATGTGATTGATGGAGTGAGCGCAGATGAGAGCTGGCTTGACTGGCAATGCGCAGAGGAGGCGATTAACTTTGGTAAAGCTGAATGTGACTGGAACGACAAATGGAGAAGATGGATGAGAGCTGGAACACTGCAGAGAGACCAGAAATGGAAGAAAGCTCTCAGAGCTTGGATTCGTATGAGGTTGTACCCGTCAACTTGTTGCATCTGCTTGGCAAGCTGTATCTTTCAACCCAAACTCGCAGGTCGAATCCCAATCGGAGGTGCAATTTCGGCCAACCAAGCCTTTGAAGGCTTAGCCCATTGACTATGAAACAGATTAGAGCGGAATACAAATGCAACTTACCGAATCAAGTCCTTGTTTCTCGCATACAAATCCAAACTCTCAGGTTTATCTCTGTCTCGCTGCAGCTCTCAAATGATCTTTCAATATCTCTCTCTTTTCTTCCCGTTCCCTTTCTCAACCTCATGTCATTCAGGTTTTCCTGGGTTAAGTTCCCCTCCTGAGCATCGCCAGTCATTAGGCGATTAACAACATCAGCCAGCTGTGATCTGTTCTTGCTCAATCGATCACTCTCATACACCCTGGAACTCATCTCTTCAGCCTGCTGCAGAAACCAATCCATCACCTAGCAATGTTAAGTCTTCCACTTGGCTTTGCGATTGTGGGATAACATCTCTCAAGCCACAGGTCTTGTACCAATTACACCCCCACTCTGTCAGGCCCTCGCTCTCCTGGCCTTGCTCTCTACTGGCGATGGCAGCTACCCACTCTCTCTCCCATATGAACACCATATGTGCAATCACACCCTGTGAGTACACCAACCACCCACTTCCGAAGACAAGTCCTCCAATTGGCTTCGTGATCGTTCGTTCACATCTTCCTGTTAAGGTTTCGTGGCTCGGAGTTTCCAGGGTTATAAAACTAAACGAAGATTCGGGATTGCAGTATTGCAAACAGGACAAGAAACTCGATATCCGAAATAACAGAAGTGAACAGAGGATGGTGCCAAAGCTATTGAGTATTGTGTAGACGAGAAGACGAGTGAAGAACAAACCTATCTTCTGGGAATCCATTGTTCTTATATACAGCTAACGTGACCGTTGTCACCTTTGCTCACTTGTTCCAATATACATTCCAACTTGACCACCAATTCCCGCAACCCATTCAGTTTGTGGCTCGCCCCATAACCATCATGCCATATTTACAACACAAATAACACACCCTGTTTCCTTCCAATAATATCTGTTTTCTTACAACAAAACCTGCTTCCTTCCAACAAAACCTGTTTCCTTCCAACACAACCTAATTCTTACCAACCAAACCTGTTTCCCTTCCTATCATTCATTCCTTCTTCATTGATCCATACTCAATTTCTGATCCTCACTTGACACAACCATGACAGTAGCCCCCGGTCCCACAAGCCAAGTCTCTACAAGGCAGTTGATCCAGGTTTGCCAGGTTGTTCTGAGTGAAATACATTGAGAGCTTGAAGTCCTTCCATATTGACTGCCGGTTTCCATCTCATTTCATCGTAATCCTTACACTTCACCAGATACTGCTACTGATGCCGGAACACTCTGGAATCCTTGATGGGCTCCACTCAGTATTCTTCTTCTCCATCCACGACTACTGGTGGTGGTGGTACATTGGTTTCTCCTGGCAGTGGATCTTCTGAAGCTTTACTCAGGTGGGATATTGGTTGTACCGGGTGAATATGGAGGTCTTTGGAGAGATTCAGTCGATAGGCCGATAGACTGACATATTCTTTGATTTCGTATCGTCCCAGATGCTTCCAGTCAAACATCTTGTGCAGTCTTTGTATTGTAATATTCCAGGCATCCATTCACACCCTGTCCCCTTCCTTCATTTTTGTTATCTGTTGGTGGTGCCTGTCTGCTTGTTCCGCTTGAATAGATTGTGCCCAAGGCATTCCAGCTTTCATCTGTTTGAAGATCTCATTCATCTTTTGGGTGACGTTATTGGTATTTACTTCCCTGATATCGTTACCATTGTGAACCGGATGTTGGCTGAACGTCATTCTTGGGTGGAACCCATGATTGCCGAAGAATGGTGAGCACCCTGTGGATTCTGAGGCATGATTATTTGATGCAAACTCTGCTATCGGCAGCCAACATGTTCTGTCATCCTGTTGATAATTCACAAAAGCTCTCAGTTCGCTCCATTTGGCTGTCGGTTTGTGGATGAAATGCAGTCGACAGTCTTTGTTCAATTTCTAATCTCTCGCAAATATGTCTCTAGAATTCCAATGCGAATTGGGGGCCTCTGTCCAATATATCGATTTCTGGTACGCCATGCAATTTGAACACCTCTCATATATACAGTCATGGGCCACAAGTGTAGGTGAAGCCAATATCAGGTGCTATTTTTCATGCACCACAAGTTCTACAGCTATTGACAAGCCACAAAAAATGGCATGCTTTTTCTATTATTGTCAAAGAGTATTTTCCCAGGGCGACAAGCCATACCAGTATATTGAAGATTCCCAAAGACTCAGACATCATGTACCACAGCTGTATATTCAATTATCACACCACATTCTCAGTCAAAAACTGGCATTACTATTGCCTTCTGAATAGTATCCAATGTGATCCTGACATTTATACAATTTTTGTATAAGAACTGGTAGAGTTCTGATGTATTTTGTGTTGACAATACAGAACAACTCACAAAAAGGGTTAGTTTGCATACAAATTAGGTGAAAATACACAATCTAAAATGTCCACAAACTTCCAGTACCTCTTGTGAAACTATTGCACAAATCAATTGTTTCAAGAATGAATATATACTAAGTTCAGTATACGAAGAAACCCAGATAAATTTCTCATAACCTTTAAAGAAATGGTTGTGGTTGAAAAGATGCTGTAAAACTAGTGTTTTCACTTGATTTTGGTGGGGAATGCCAAGATCACCAAGACTTTTGGCCCATGACTGTACATTTCGCCCAACTTCTTTCCATCCACATCGTCTCAATATGGGGCCAGATGCTTCATTTTAGACAACCGGTTGACCACCACCCATACTGCGTTATACCCTTCTCTTTCCGGTAGCCCTACTATGAAATCCATACTCAGGTCTTTCCATGGTTGTTGTGGCATCTCTAGTGGTTTGATCCATCCATGGATCATTTGATGGATTTCCTTGCTGGGTTGGCATAGATGGCAATTCCGTACATATCTGTCCACATCCTGTCTCATACCAGGCCACTGATGGTCACTTTTGAGGTATTCGAGGGTTTTGGCTTGTCCTGGATGTTCTGCCACTGGTGTATCATGATGATCTTTAATCAATTTGAGCTGGTTCTCGTTTTTGATTTCCGGGGTATTGATCCATAGCTCTTTGCTGCTGTCAGTTGTACACTTCTTACATGCGTTTTGAATCCAATTCCACAATTCCTTCAGATTGACTTTATTGTCTCCCTGATTCACCACTTCTGCAAATGCCACCACAAGTTCCTTTTGTACTTTCTCATCAAGATTTTCCAGGTTGAAGAAGATTTGCTGGGTTACTTCTGCCCCCCCATTCAGAGGAATGTTTCCTGGTATTCGGGTGACTGCATCGGACTTCTGGCCTTGTCGTCCTGGGTGGTAGATAATCTTGAACTTGAATCTTAATAGGAATGTGGACCACCTGGTTGGTTTTCTGTTGAGCAGTTTTGACGTCATGAAGTATTTGAGGTTCTTATGGTCTGTCAGTATTTTGAATGGCTGTACCGACCCTTGGCATTTTGGTCTCCACTGTTTGAGGCTTTTCATCATGGCGCCCAACTTCTGGTTATAGATTTCATAATTCTCTTCCGCAAGTGTATGTTTCCTGGAGAAGAATGCCATTGGGTGAAAGATTCCTTGATCATCGTATTGTGATAGGACTCTTGCAGATACATGACTTGAAGCATCTGTTGCTAGTAGGATATTCTTTTCATAATCGAAGTGTGCTAGAACCGGTGCTATTGTGAATGCTTATTTTTACACCATGAATGCTCTTTTTTGATCAGGGCCACAGTGAAATGGTTCCAGCTGTTTTGTCAGTTTTGTTAATGGTTGCAGTACTCTGCTATAATTCCGTTTAAACCTATGATAAAAATTTGGCAATCCCAAAAATGCTTGAACCTCTTTAAGTTATCTGGGTGCTTCCCATTCCTTAACTGCTGTTAGATTTTCTGGGTCCATTCTGATTTTGTTTAACCCCACTATCAATCCCAAATACTTAACTTCCTGCTGATACAACTCACACTTCTTCGCCTCCAAATATAATCCAGCCTCCTTCAACATTGTCATTATTACCCTTACATGTTCCATATGTTCTTTCAGGTTAGCACTGTAAATACAAATGTTGTCCAGACAGGCCGTGCAGAAGATATTCAAAAAGAGTCAAAAGGTGTCTTTAATAAAGTCCTGGAAATATACTGGTCCATTGGTAAATCCGAAGGGTATAGCAAGGGATTCAAACAGGCTATGGTGGGTTGTAAATGCCATTTTCCAATCGTCTGTTTTGGCGATTCTCATCATATCATAAGCGTCCCTGATATCCAACTTGGTGTGCCATTTGGTCTTCTATAATGTCAGTAGTATTTCTTGAATTCGTCATAGTGGATATCGATTTTTCATTGTCCCTTCGTTAAGTCCCATATAGTCCACGCACAATGGTAGGCCTCCATTAGGTTTGGGTGTGAACAGTACTGGAGCTCCGCATGGAGACAATGATAATTTAATGAATTGTTTCGACAGGTTCTTTTCAGTCCGGTCTGTCAAGACTTGCAATTCTTCCCTTGACAGGCTGTAAATTGGGCCAAAAGGTGATATGAAGCCTTCTTGCAGTATAATATTATGATCGTATGGTCTGTATGAAGGTAGTCTTTCAGCGATTACTTCATCGATGAATGGCAGGCACTGATGATATTTCTTCAGTATCAACTGTTCCAGCTGTTTCCCTCGAAGGTCTTTAATCTCCAGGGCCTTGTTGATTTTGTATAGAGTTACCACGCACACTTTGAGTTTGTCCTTCTTGTTACGTCACATGAACAGCGTTGCCACTATTGCGTATAGATCCAGCCTAACTCTGTCTGGTTCAGTAGATTCTATATTCTTTCCCCATACCCAAATGCTCGAATGATTTTGGCTGTGTTGTGGACAATAACTGCTTTTGAAAACAATTCTTTTCTTTTGGCATTTGTTTGTGACATTGTGAAGTTATAACTATGCAAATACTGATACTATTGGATAATGGCCAAGTTTTGAAATGAACGCAGATAACTGTTGTTGATGTCTCCATATTACTATATTATGTTTAGCCATGGTGGTGATTGTTCCTGATTCGATGGGTCTTCCGTCTATAACTTCTCATTCCCTTGATTCTTTTAACTCCTGTTATTTCAACTGATGATGGCAGACGAATTCTTTGTCAATAAATGCTATTCCCGTAGCTCCGCAGTCTATCAATACGTGGGTATCAATGGTTTTATGTTCTACTTTCAACGAGCATTTCATAACTATATGCCTGCTTTCCATAGAAGATTTCGTCATTTCTGTGCTTTGAATAGAAAACGGCGAAATACCAAAACAAGCATGAATTGACACAAGAAATTCGTTTCCAGTGCAATTGCCATCCTTGTTGCACTGAACTAAACTTTTCCCAATTCCACTTTCTTTCCCTTTCCTGCACTTCGTAAATCTGCGTCCATTTCATTTCCTACTTTCCTAAAAGGTGTCACTTCTACTTGTTCTGTTACTGCTTTCTATTTGTTTTGGACAAAATCCTGTGAAATGTGTTGATTGTCTACAGTACATGCATAATCTTCCTTCCCTGCATCTTTTCCTTTTCTCAGGTGTAATCTACTTCCCTTTTACTGCAGAAAGGTCTAATGGTACTGGGCCAAAGTACCCTGTTACCGTCCCTGCAGGTGCTGACTCTGGGGCGGATGTAATGTTGGTTGTTGATTCGGATTTTGTGTAGCCCCCTTTCCATCTTTCAAACTTCCATTCTGCAGCTCTAGCTTGTAACTGTGAATATCACTTTGAGCATAACTTGACATATTGGATAATATCATCCAGTGCAGTGGTGTGTTCCAAGGTGTGTTTCAGTTTGTTGGATTGTCCATTTCGAAGGGCATCTAGCTGGGCTTCAGTATTCCACTTGATGTCTGCAATGTATCTCTGGAACTCTACGTAGTACAGGGAGAATTCGCGATCTTGTGACTTGAGTCTCCAGAGTTCCCTCTTGGCCATTGCTGCTTTGTCTTGGTCTCCAAAAGGTAGGTCTAATATGTCAAGCAAGTCATTCAGAGAGGGGAGCTTTACTTCCCCAGTGGCTTCTTCACAATAAGTCATAAGTTGTATCATGACTACTCCCTCGAGACGTCTCATTGCATATCTCAACATCTTCTGCTATGTGTTGAATGTCTTGGATTTTCGTGCGATCTTCAATTCCAGCTGCACCTTCCATTCTCAGAGTTTCTTTCTATCTATTCCAGAAAAACAAGCAATTTCGTTGCCCTTCTCTTCCAGTTCCATTTCTTTCTGTTCCCCTGTTCTCCCTCCTTCTGTTAGACGTGAAATCTGGGTTACCTGCCCCTGATGCTTTTCTGCTATTCCTGTTGAATATTTCAATCTGTGTCTGTGTATCTTCCAGGTCTTGTGTTATCTCTACTTGATCAGGACTTCTTTCCTCCAACTGTTGTTCCTGGCTGTGAATCTTTTCCTCCATGTCCTCATGGTTGTATTCTGGTACTCTACCTTCTGCTTCGGACAACTTCTGTTGTATCAAAACTAACTCCTGCCTTGGATTCTCTTTTTCTCCCAACAATTCCAATATTCGTGCTTCTGCATTCTTTACAGATTGCCACTCTTTCAGCAATTCGTTCAATCGGCTGGTTGTTAGTAACTGAGCAAGAGCTATCAGTCCGGTATTGACGTCCCTGATATGAGTCCGGAGTTGTTCTTCGTTCATTATTTCCGCATCTGCCTTTGTCATAATCTCCAGCTCCGTTTGTAATGCGCTGGTCCATGTCACATTGTGGCTTGGTCTTGAAGATTCTCCAGACATCTTGTAAGTGATGTATGAAAGCAGCTGTAGGGAGGCAGCGGGAGTATTTTGCTTCTAAATAATTCCTGATTTCGTTGATGTTTTCCTGGATGTCTTGGATTGCTGCTTTGATTTCTGCTTCTGAAAGTGGATTGGTCATTTATGAACAGAAAATATCGTGTTTTTCTGGGGTTGTGATGATTATCAGTAGTGGAACACCTGAAATCCAGGAAAAGTTTTCTCCTGGATATCTATGGTCTACTGCTTTGCCCTGTTCAAGCTTTCGTTGTCTGTAATCTGCCCAAGATTGATTTGCTTCTGGATCCCATGATTGAGCTTTGATGGTGGCTTGCAAAGATTGTGTGCCAGGGGCTCTGCTAATTGTAGTGTGTTCCTCCACAATTATGTTTGGAGTGAAATGTTTCATTATCCTGGCAGTCGACGTGAAGACCGTAGTACTTGACCGAAAAGCTTACGAACACTGAATCGTTGACTGATAATCGTTCACCCTTTCAGGCTGCCTCTGTCCAGTAACTGTTCCAGGTGGAAACTGCTTGTGGTTTGTCCCAAAAGTGTGCTTCAAGGGGTTCTTTGGTTTCTGTAAGAATAGTGTCAATGCTATCAAAGGCATTGAAAGGTTCTTGTTCAAAAAGGTTTGTGGTTCGACCTACTAAGTCAAAAATGTTGATTTGAGATCGCTGTGGTTTATTACTATCGTACGCTGGCATTTACTTCAATAAATTTCATCCTTCTTGTCGAAATTTCCAGATACACACTATTCAGATTTGTCTCCAAAAACTATGCACTGTTAACCGGTTTTCGAAGTTGCCAATAGATTTAAACACCAGACACTCTGAATTGCAAGGGCAGTGAGAGAAATAACAACTGCTGCGATGATAATAATGGCACATATACTGAAATATAATCGGTGGAATCCATTTGCAGACTCATTCATCTGTAAAGGTTTTGTGGCTTGGAGTTCTAGGGGTAATAAAACCAAAGTAAGATTCGGCATTGCAGTATTGAAAACAGCACAAGAGACTCGAAATCCTGAATCACAGAAGTGAACAGAGGTTGGTACAAAAGCTATTGATTGTTATGTTGACAAGAGAACAAGTGAAGAACAAACCTATTCTCAATGAATCCATCGTCCTTATATACAGCGAACGTGATCGTTGTCATCCTTGCTCACTCATTCCAAAATACATTCCAATTTCACCCAACTATATACACAACCCATTCAGCCCATGCCTTGCGCCATAACCATCACGCCATATTTACAACGCAACCAACAAAATCTGTTTCTTTCCAATAAAACCTGTTTATCTACAACAAAACCTGCTTCCTTCCAACAATACCTATTTCCTTGCAATGAAACCAGATTTCTACCAACGAAACCTGTTCCTCTTCGTATTCTTCATTCCTTTTCGATCGATCTATACTCAATCTCTGATCGTCACTTGACACAACTGTAATAGTATCGTTTGTTATTTTCTGAATCAATTATGTTGTGAATGTGATCAGGGTTATTGAAAACATGCTACTATAAAGTTTTGGATTTAAAAACTGATTTTACCGATTGGATATAAATACTATATATTGAAATGAGCAAAATGCGCTATTCATCTATTGTTTATCCCACTGGACTATAAATGATACTATCAAGCAGATTAAAATATTTGCCATATTATAACCAAATTTTGATATATATGTCATATTGAGTTTCTAGATTTGTTGCCAGAGAAAGATTTCATTCAAGTTATTATATTGTGATCAGAAAATTGCATGGACAGCATAATTCATTCAGTATTCAAACATGTGAAAGACACTTTACTGGGTTTTCATGGTGGTATTGGAAGAGTATTGGTCATATTATTCATGCTTTTGAAAAATATGAAAATAGAAGAAAAACGTTCATTTCCATTGAACTTCAAAAGACTATCTGCTACAGTCTGTATAATTTGGTACTAAGCCACTGGGTAGTAAATAGGTACTTCCTGTTATTTGAGGCAAGGTTTCAATTTGTATATTCTTTAATTTGTAGAGAAAACTGATATTTTTCAGGCTGTCAGAGTTAATCAACATACAGTTCTGATAATCAAAGTTTGATGGATGAAAAAATAATCACTTTATTACTTCTGTATATGACTGATTATTTTCTCTATTCCTTAAAGCAAATTCTGCATCTGCAATAGTGAATTCTATATTTTTATCAAGGTCAATCTTGGGTAATATTTATTAGATTTTAGAATGAATCAATATTGAAGGATATAGCTATCATTTTGAAGAATGTTTGTATAAGTATTTTTCCTTTGTCAATGGAAATATTTCATTTATATTTCAAGAAGTGCAATGGGTTGATATATACAGTGCCTTAGTAAATAAATGAAATTTGATCGTTGCAGTAATATGTATTACTATAGAGAATTTAATGATTCAGTATGTGGATTCTGTTTTGAGTCAAATAATTCTTCGGTCAAATATAACTATCATTAATACAACTGGCTTGTTGCATTCTGTAATTTTTCACATCAAATATAGTCAATATCTTTTTCTCTATAATTTGATAGCTGAAAACTCTACTATTTTACAAACTCTCTATAAGTGACAATTTCCATATAATACAATCACTTGAATCAAATCACAGAATTGAAAAAGAATGAGACTCTAAAATCCCACTTATTCAAATATATAGATATGTATTTTACATCTATCTGTTTAAATAATTACTTTAATAGACAGCATGATAGTAACTTATATACCATATAATCTAGAATAAAAAAGCTTTTACTATTATTAGACAGAACTGCATAATTGTTCCATAAACCAAAAACAGAAAACCCCAACACTGTAAACCATATTATATGAATATAATCAGTATCATGATATAGAATTCAATCTGGTATAATCTTTGATATGAATATCTGTCATTGTTGAGCATGTCAAACTTAATATTAAATATCATAATACAAAATTAATTCAATTCAATATCTCGTTGGTACAGTGCAGTCAAACATACATATATTCAATTTCTTTCTCTTGAAATAACTTTTCATTCCCCAGACATTTTTTTCTGCTATTCATACATTCTTATATTGATGCCCCTGATAATTCCACAGGGTGATTATGATATCTTCTGAGCACTCGTACTGGTTGTTTGACTCAACAATCTGATTTATATTTTATAGTTTACTAAGTATTGATTATGCATTTGTTGCAAGCTTGAACTGCTAAATTTCTTTGTATAATAATTGCTCCCATATATATTGAACATTGAATACAACATATCCGAATCAATATTATTGAGTGGATTATGAACATAATTGACATTGGAGGAATAAGTGCTACTACTAGATAGAAAGATAGTATAGTCGGATGTAAATCAAAGCTAATGACTTTTCAAAAGATATCAATGGTATAATAAGTATGGAGAAGAAAAAATAAATGGAATATGAGAAATATCTTGCATGGACAATTAATGAATTGACTCTATATCTGGCCAAATACCAGTTTTGAAAGAAAGGCACTGCAACTGATGATGTCTTACAATTGATTTTATTTATTAACTTGTTTACTGCAATGGCTTTCTGATTGTGTAGAGTTGAACAAATAGTTAAATTGGAATATGGCTTTGTGATACAGCACTGTACCAATCGATATATAGGGGTGATATTTTCACCTTTGTAATATACATCTATATACACTTCACACCTAGGTACAGTTATGCATCAAAAGTGTTGGTAAAGCCAATATCAGGTGCCATTTTTCATACACCACAAGTTCTACAGCTGTCGACAACCAGTACCAAATGGCATTCTTTTTCAATTCTTGTCCAAAAGTATTTTTCCAGGCTGACCAGCCATATAAGTAGATTAAGGGTCCCCAAAGACTCAGACAGTATGCACCAAGACTGTATATTCAAATATCATATGAAATTCTCAGTTAAAATGATTGGCATTGTGATTACTTTCAGAATAGTATCCAATGTGATCCTGAAATTAATAAAATTTTGGAATAAAAACTGGTAAAGTTCTGATGTATTTTGTGCTGAAAATACAGAACAACTTACAAACAGGGTTGGTTTGCATACAAATTAGATGAAAATGAACAATCAAAAATATCCACAAACCTCCAGTACCGCTTGTGCAACTATTGCAAAGTTAATTGTTGGAACAATAAATATACTGTAAGTTCAGTATACGAAGAAACCCAGATATATTTCTTATGACCTTTAAGGCAATGGTTGTGGTAGAAATAATTCTTTAAAACTAGTATTTTTGCTTGATTTTGGTGAGAAATGCCAAGATCACACAGACTATTGACCCATGACTGTAGCAATACTCCGTTTTCATAACAATTACTGGTAAATTGCAGCTATTTAACATTTTACTGGCAGAAACTATTTTGAATGAGCAAATATAGATTGCTGAAATTTGAACTACTTGTCTTCAATACTGTAGTAATGTATATCAACCTCCATGTTTGACCCCCAAATATGGTACTGTTATACCCCTCTATAATACACCTGCATTTGATTGAATACTGCACCAACATACCATAATGGGTTGAACAATGTTGGACATCCAGCCAACATTGTGTGGGCCTCTGGATATGATATGCCATATAACAAAGTTGAACGCAAGGAGCATGTACAACAAGATTATGTTTGGCAGCAACAGCAGCAGTACACAGACTTTCAAATTCAGATGCAATATAAAACTAAGTATTTTCAGATTGCCTGCAATACACAGCTGGTAGTTGAGATGTGGGAATTAAAATATGGTCAATTAAACCTGGATTCTGAACAGATCCAACTCACCTCTGAAAATTTGTCTGTACAGCAGTACCCCCATCCAATAGATCAATGATTGTGGCCCTCTGGCAGCAACACTTGCCAGCACACATACCCACACTGGTACCCATGGCTCTGTATTGTTGATGGTATGCTGTGCCACCTCCAATATACAACACACTATACTAGGGCCTATTTATTTATACCAATAACTTTCCAACCTCATTTGGAGTAGAAGAACAGAGAATGAAGCAGAAACAGAAACAGCACCAGGTTAAGTAATATGATAGCCAACTGGATGTGGAAGGTCCGTTACAGTAGCAGTTGATTGTAAAACATTATGCCCGATTTGCAGATACGATTACAACATCCCATATCAGCATAGCCTGGCAGAATATTGCTGAAGATGCTTTGGACTGGTTCACTCTAATTGTTCATTCACAGTAAAATACTTATTGGGAAAAAAATAAAGTTGTGCCCAGGACATGCAGATGCCTGGGTAAATGGGACAAATGAATCATAATCTCTTGAGCCTGGGTATGGTGTGACACTGCATGTGCACACATACAACCCCTGGGGTGGTGTATACACCTGGGGTCATGGTATTCCTTATTGTCAGAGTGAGTGTGAGCAACGGTTCGGCGTTACCTGGCTGCGGTTCAGGTCTGGAACCGGTCTGAACCTGAACTTGTCATAATATCCGGTTCCAAACCTGGAACCAAATCGGCCAATCTGCAGGTTTGACCAGGTTTGGTTTGATTCGCCAGGTCCTATCTCCTGGTTCTAAAACTGTATTCTTGTGTATTTGGCAAATGGAAAGCATCGTACATGCATCTGCAATCAGATAAATTTAATAGTTCAATAATATTTTACCCTGTCTGCCTGAGTTTTCATTGTATATAATAAATTATAATATTGTATTATGTTGAATACATGCAGAACTGTGGTAATCATTCAAACCAATGGCAAGTGATCTCGAAGAGTTGTTAATATCTGTTTTACTCCTAGAAACTGTCAAAAGATCTTCAAAAAATATAATATTGTGATATAATCTAAGTTCGGTGCTGTTTCTCTGCAATCTGTTGATGCTCAGTTGACGATCATATTCAGTCCTGTAGCCTACATGTATGGTCATGTGCAGATTGTATATTCAATTATACAGGATGACAATATGGTTTATTGAATTAGAATCTATCTTGCAATACTGATAAATCACGATTTAACAATTGCTGATGTTCACACTCAGAGAGAGTATGTACACATGATTACAAAATAATTCATCCATAAAAGCAATCAAAACTTTGAAAACATGAATGAAATATATAAACCCTGTTGTGCTAGAGGTATTCTGGAACCAAATATCATTGAATTGTGCAAAAAAAATAGATATGATTGTAATGGCTGGCTTTCATGCTAATTCATTACGAACACGTTGTGGAATATGGATTAATCGTGATTCAATTTCTCCAAGCTTGGATTTTAAGGTTGGATGTGTTCATCGGAAAAAATTAATTTATTGATAATTGCAGACAAAACGGCAATTAAATCAATGGAGTTCACATAATGTCACGTACTAGGGATATTGTGCAACCAGCAATCGTCGATACTCTGTTGAAACTTACTTTCAGTCTCGTAGTATATGTGTATGGTCACGCATTTTAAGTCTATTCATTTGTAAAAAATGGTATTGATTCTCAATCAAGTAGAATATGTTTTGTGATACTGATATATTGTGATTTGATAAAAGCTAATAATTACTCTCAGAAATAACATGAAAGCATTATTGAAACTCACTACACTGATTCAATTCCATTTTATTCACTATTATATTGCTTGTTTTGACAGCAGAAACTATATAATAGATTGAATATCAAAATTAATTAAGTATGTCTACTATATTTACTTGCCTATTTCTCAACATTGGTAATATCTTTATCAGAGCTGTTGTTCTCTTGGAAATGATTATTTCTAATTATTTGCATGAGAAGGTAGAGTACACATCAGCAAAAAGAGAAAAAGGTATTCAGAGCATTCTGAGCATTTTGAAGTTTTTTGAACATTCAGTTCTTGTTTAGTCAAATGTGTTGGATGCGGTATTGGGAATGATTCTGAGCAATACTGGATCCAAAACTCGACGGGATTTCCAAACTTTGTATAGTGTTCTGAATTAGGAATAGCCTAGTTGGATATATTTTTTAATTGCTTAAAGGCAGCTACATTCATTTTTGGAAAATGTAATCAATGTAGAATTCTTTGCTCAGTCATGACATGAAACTTGACATTAGCATTTAGAAATGGCAAATCCAAAACAAACTAACCAAAATAGGAAATATTATTTAAGGTATACAGTTATTTGTTAATTATACCTGGAGGTAATCCAAATATGGTTAGTTTGATTATGATTTGTCATGAAGATATATAAAGCAAAAGTTTCATAATATTACTAAGCAAGCAATAGTATGTCTATTACATATTTCATTTCTCAAAGTAGACTGACTATTGAATATAATACAATCTAACAGACTAAGCTATACCCTTTTGGGAATAGTATACAATGTTTCGAAATTTTGCAAAGATTGTAAAACAATCTCACTGACAATAATTCTGGCCAAAGTACACATTATAATTGAGAAAATGAGATTTGAAATTACAAAATACTGTAATGGCGGTGGCCGAGTGATGGCAGCCGGTCGAGGGCCGGGTAACCGCCCAGTATATAGTCACTTCGCGGGAGTGCAATTGCACTCCAGCAATCATCTTACCATACAATGATATGACTTCATCACTTATTCTCGTGTGCAACCGTATCTACACATACTCTGCAGTACGGAGCCATACTGGCCCGTACTCGTCCGTACACTATGATTGCTCTTTCAGGAATTGGATACATTTCGCATGCGGAATTCGTGATCAACCCCTTTTTCCAATGCGTCATTACGCGTAAAAAGACAAACAAAGACCTCGAAAAACAAGCAATTATACCTTCAATTCCTTTAGAAAAGTCATATAGAACTCAATTCTATGTCGCTAACGTTTGTGAGAGCGAGAAAACTCTGCAGGCATCGGTGGTGGGCTACTAGCCGAGGAAATTGACAACCGGAACCCAGCAGTTCTATGGATGTCGAAATCAGAATCAAGGTGGAAATCTATACTGATCACGATACTCGAAGAGAGGATTGCTACTAGGCATCCCGGGGATGCTGCGGATATACACTAGTTCTGAGCGATGCTGATGACTACTTATCGATTATCACCATTCCAAGAAGATTCAGACGTTAATCGTTCCTTGAAACGCATTACCGGCCACGATGTCCTTACCCCAAGATTAAGTTCACAAGATCATTCAACGAGAGAAATAGTATACGAACGATAGATCAATTAGTCGGAAGACTAGGGAAGGCCGCGGCGCCATATCAATAACGCATCAATTTATTGTCACCAACGATAAACGCGTTTGATCAAGCTCATTCACGATTACCTTTTACCGAACGGAGCGGAAGCTCTGAAACGCAGTTACGAAGCGTCGGTATTCCACGAGCACGGAAGTGCATCTACGGCTAATGACGAAACGAGCACGGAAGTGCACCTACGGAGAATGAGACACATGTGATCGGAAGATCGCGATTACCTCTCTACAAGACAATTGTTCTACGTGTGGTGTATCACTGGTCCATCGAGGATCGAGGTCAATGCAAATTCCCTACATGAAGGCAATCCAAGACGAAAGTAAGCCGAAAACCGAGGAAAGCCGAAAACCGAGGACAAGTCGAAACATCATAATGCCGCCCAAGGCCATGGTCGACACTTAAAGGCAGCTGGAGAGCCTGGATGCCAATGTCGAATGAATGACAAAAACCAAAAGTCGAGGGCGCAAACGATCGACGCCGAGACTTGGAAATTCACTTCGGGAGTGCAGGTAGACTTGGAGTATACCCAATTGAGTTTATTGATTGATGGAGAGAGAATTCCGGAGGTTGATTGACCCCGAGAAGCGCGTCACCGGCGGAATGGTCACACCCCCGAGATGTCCTCGACATAGTTCGACAAGATCATTCTCATACGATTGAACACCAGATCAAGTCAAATGTCACTGAATTTACCCTTGAACGTGTTGATTCATTGGCTACCGAGCCAAACGCGACGTCAACAACAAAGACAAGTCGATACAGGCTACTATTGCACGAGATTTACAAGCGAAGTGCACTGGCGGAGGATGACTATACACGATGATTCGATCTCTTCTTTTACCAACAATCGGGACCCTCAGTTCAAAGATTGCCGAATGCTCCATAATTCACCTTATGCATGAGATTACCCAACATCTGATCGACACTGCCGATGGCAATTGCGATCGTAATTACACTTCTACGAATCCACTGTAGACGGTTCAAGGATGATACTCAATTTTACACTATGATGATCGAATCAATGTCACCAATTATCGGCATACCCAAGATCCACAACCATAACCTCATGAAGCTTCGTTGGTGCTTGGTACATCACCAGCCAACCCTGCTCCTACTCCGAGCATCTGCAGCCTGTTACTACCCGAGGTTGACAAACCATAGGGCTACCTGCGGTTGACGAACCAATGGTGAATTCTTATCAGACACATATGCTCATGTGTTTGAGGAGAAACGGACAGCAGGTCAATAGGCCCCTCCTCCGACTATTCAATTAATCTCTCTCTACGGACTCCAATCGGTGCTCCAGGAGAAGAAGATAATGTGCACTTGAAATACATCTCGCGGTGCAATGGGCCCATAGGCCCCTCCTCCGAATATAAAAATTCTTGGAGTTACTGCATACGCATGGCATTTGCCGCACGGATTGGGCAATGCTCAGGGCTGCTGGGAGCGACTTTGGCCGTCAGACCCTTGGACATACCAGGCGAGACCCAATCGCTGGACGACGAAGAGCAAGGAGCAGCGGCGGTAGTTGCGGCAGAAGAGTTACACATTGACGGTGCTTGAATGACTGCTACCGGCTCGCCGAGTCAAGAAGGGAGTACCGGACAGCGGGGGTTCCCATCAAGGATAACTCGTTATGACAAGGGCTCCTGGTTTCCGCGACATCTACCGATCCATCTTTTGAATTGTTTCTATGGCTAACACTTGTGGAGCAGGTACGGTGCCTTACTGATTGATATAAGCCCGTACGGATGTCCGAGATGACACTGAGTCGCACATGGGAAACCACACATACCCTGAGTCCATTCATCCAATTTATGAGAAATGATAGCTAGCTACCGCAGCAGCCACGGAATGCAGACTTCACGAGTCCAACACTCCCAGAAGAATAACAAGAGTCCCTTTGTCTATATGGCAACCGATTCGAAGTTTCGTTTGAACCTCTTCTCTCTTCTTTAAGACACTCTTACTCTAGATGATATGCAACGAGAATTGCAATCACTTGTATTAAGTGACGATGGCAACCGGAAGTGCCAGAATCAACGAAAATCGATAAGAGAATCGACACAAGATTCAATACCGCACACACCGGCATAATCACAAGTCATCGATGGAGCACCGATCCCCAAAGAGGGGGATGACCGCCTTGGAACGCGAGCAACCACCGATATCCTTGCAAAGAAGGATGGCGACTTGAAACTCTTAGCTGAATAACGAAGCTCTCAATATGCACAATCATGAATCAATGAGAAATGGCTGCTAGGCGGATGGCACATATTGAGCCACGGAAAGCCGCGCAATGCAGATTTCTCGAGTGCAGAGTGCAATCGTGCACTCTCTTGAGAAGGATAACAAGAATCTTCTCACCGATATGGATATACAAGGTTACATTTTAATTCTACCCTATTCTTCAAGAAACACTTACTTTATGAGTGATCCTGCATGATTGGCAATCGAATGCAGATACAGAAGTACGAAGCCTCAATTGCAATCGAAATGAGAATTGACACTGCATGCACCGGCATACTCACAAGTCGTCGACGGAGCGCCGACCTTAAAAAAGAGGGGGATGACCGTTCCGGAAACCGAGAATCCATAGCTACTGCAAATGAAATCCGCACCGGAAGTGCTGGAATGACACATCACAACGAAGTGCACCTAGCACACTGCAGACGTCAAGGGCACCAGGAAGTCAATGAGATCAAGAGCAAGTGCACCGGGAAGCCCGGAATTCAACGAGAAGTCACTGGCTACGATGTTGGTCTTCATCACCGAACCGGAAGCACCACCGAACAAATCGAATGCACAATCTGCCGCAACAGACGATGCCAATGGGATCAACTGCATCCAGTACTAGCAGCCGAAAGGCCAGACACATCAACAATCGAGATGTCAAGCTGCGCGGAATGTGAACCAACTACACTCCTTAATGAAAGTATGAGGAGGATACTGCAATAGGGCTTCAGAACCGAGAGCGCAAACGCACCAAATTATACGGTAACTATAACCTTGTACGGGATGCTTATGAATTAGATGTATCAACAAATATTACACTTGGAGAGCGGTTCAATGAGCTTCCCTCTGCCGCCCTCAGTTGGAGCAGTTCTTAGATTCCATCAGGAGAGAACTTTTCGAAAGCCAATGGATTCCCGATTGCAATTGCTTAACTTGGAGTTGACCTTCGCTGCGACAATATCCGCTGAATTTCTCGTCACTAACAGCACTGACCTCTACCACCCTTCGAAACCACGATGCTAAACCGTATTGGGGTCATGTCCACGAGCATGATCCTATAAATAGAACTTGCAAATCCACGACTTCAGTGGTCCATGAATTTGGAAGTCGAAGGCATGAGAACTGGCGAATGGATGTGTTGATGCACCTGGAGCAGAAGCATACTTAGCTATATCGTAAGTAAGACCTTTTATGGTACACTAACGAGTTAGATACCGCAACTGGAACAAACATGTACAAGTGCATGTCGGTATATGATGGCTGCAACCATGGGCTGGATGAAGCCGACATAAATCAACCAGCCACCATTGGACGTGAAGCCGAATGGCAACTAATAGTCAAAGATGAAGAAAATCCGGATAGCCGATATACGAGTCAATCTGGAGCCGACCTACGAAACATACAATCAATGCTGAGTGCTGAGGCTATCACCGATGAGGTCCGCCGTGGGCTTGGAAGTTCGGGTTCGGATTCGGAGAAACTAGAAGTCCCCTTGGATATTCGGAACTATGGACTCGAAGGTTTGCTCGAAGGCTTACTTGATCGTGTACTCGGATCTGAGCTGCATTTGGAGCCGAAGCATACTGTTTGCACTGCAACCGAACTCGAAATGCAAGGGCCAAAGGGCAAAGTCGAAGGGCAACCGAAGGCCGGAGCCTCGGAGGCCTGGCCTGACATTCAGCAGCAATAATCAAGCTGAGTGTACCCATTGAAGTCAATTGACTACTGCAGAGACAATTGCGAGACGAATCAGAGGCCAATTGGCCCGAGAGATGTGTCACTGGCCAATGACGACATAAGCACCACCGAGCCGACACTACCGAGAGCAATGACTTGGATCCGGATGGCTGCAAGTGAACTTAGAGTCGGAGATACGAAAAAGCAGGAAGGTCACTTTGGAGATACATTCTGAGGTGGATTTAGAGCGATACCTGCTGCGGGAACGGCTTGGATTCGGAGACTTGGAGGTGTTTCGGACTAATTGGAGGTTTCCTTCTCTTCTCTTCTCTTCTCTTCTCTTCTCTTCTCTTCTCTTCTCTTCTCTTCTCTTCCCTTACTGGATCTCGGCCCGGTATAAATGGTGTCGGCATGGGTTTTAACCACCTACCACAGGAGGTGGAGTTTTCCCATGCGCCGGGTCCACCGAAAGGTTACCTTTGAGCAGGACCAATTGATTGCGGGATTTAGGAGGCCGTACGAGGGCGTATGAGTCTGGACCTTTCTTTCTCATCTCATGTACAGGTATGGCAGCCCAGTGCGTCTGCAGCTAGAGAGGGGGATGATGTAATGGCGGTGGCCGAGTGATGGCAGCCGGCCATGGGCCGGGTAACCGCCCAGTATACAGTCACTTCGCGGGAGTGCAATTGCACTCCAGCGATCATCTTACCTTACAATGATATGACTTCATCACTTATTCTCGTGTGCAACCGTATCTACCCATACTCTGCAGTACGGAGCCATACCGGCCCGTACTCGTCCTTACACCCAACAGCTGTGAATTTTGAAGAAAAGGCAGTACTGTTCCGTTCCACTATGTTCCCTCCCCCACCACTAGCACCTTCCCCAACTGCTATCACCAATCGACCAACCCTGCCATGGGTCACATTTACCCCAACAGAAATCAAGCAAGCAATTTTTACTTATGCACCACGTAAAGCCCCTGGACCCGATGGGCTTCCCTTTTACCGTCTCCAGCAAGTATATCTAGCAACCACCGAACAATTCAACAGTCTCTTTGCTATACTTGGAATCACAGGATATCACCCTACCTGTTGGTGACAAGCAACCACTGTGATTATACCCAAACCTGGAAAACCGGACTATTCAATACGTAAGGCCTACCGACTTGTTGCTCTTCTCAATTGCCTTGGGAAGATCCTTGAAAAGTTGATGGCAAACCGAATTGCATATATGGCTGAAAAATACATCCTGCTACACAATGATCAAATAGGAAGACGAAGACAACGTTCCGCTATTGATGCTGCATTGGCACTTACACAGGAAATTGAACAAGGAAAACATACAAAGGAAATCACTACTGCCCTCCTTATGGATGTAAGTGGTGCATTCGACAATGTATCCAATGACCGTCTCCTCCAAACTCTAGCTGTAACCACAACAGCAACACCGTTTTTCGAAAATAAGTCAACATCCAGCACAGCTATCGGCAAGCGGACAATTGCAATCGATTCCTAACCCCCAATCACCCCGCCTATGATAGGGCATCTCTCTTCCAGGACCTTTATTGTTGCTGGGTGGAGAACTGGGCCTCTTACCCCTCTTTTTCCCCCCCTGCAGCCCCCTGCAAAAGGGCGCCCACCGATTATCTACACAACCAATTCTTACTCAATTGACTCCAAACTTTGGAAACATCGAAAGCACATATAGACGAGGCTCAGGTTTTAATTTCAGGCCAAAAGCTTAACATTTGCTTTAGTTACACAAAATCTTCGAAAAGTCGCTTTTTCACTCTTACCCCCCTTTTATCTCAGTGGAATCATTTCCAAATCAGAATCGGACAACGGTAAATCTATTCAGCGGCCCCAGAAGCCCTCAGAACGAACCATTCACACCTGGCTACAAGCCCCAGACAGCCTGGGCCAAAAATCCTCGAATCATAAACCAAAAATCAAATTCCATCGTTTTTGAATGAGTTTTCATCCGTTTCAAACACCCTTGCGAACACAGCGTGTACACACACCCTGATCTACCCTGCCGAAAGCACACATGAATTGGACAAAATTTGACTGCACAACGGTCGATATTCAACATTTTCGGATTTTTCTCATCCTCCCACTCTCCCCCTGCGGAACGTATTGACCACCAGGGCCCAGCAGACCAACCAGGGTGTAGGTGACAACGTCCGGCTACTTTGACACCATTGACCCCCTGAGTCTTTGGCTGGATCCTCCAGAGTTAAGTTGAACTTCCTTTCTTGCTGTGGTTTTACAGCCCCATCACATAGCAGGCCTCCTAGAGGTTTTCTTGTCTCTACGGGTGTCTCTGTATCCGCTCTGAGGAGGCAAAGGCTCTAGTACATGGCTCCAACACCTTGCTAGAACAAAAGAGGTGAAGCTCTAACCCACTCAGGGAATAGGTGGTACCGAAGCCACATATATAAACACTCAAACGTCAGATTTATACCCATTTAAACTACCTAGAAAATATTTATTTCATTAACATATTTAGCACCTTTTAAAGCACCTTATCCACCCTCTAAAGTCTTAAATGACTTCCCCAATGCCACTACCACCCCCACCTGGCACCTCCAGCACTGATGGAATGCACCTTTACCCAAACCCCAGTTCCAATCTACTTTCAGCAATTGATGACCCCGCTGTATCACACACTACCCTTACGGGCCACATATCCAAATGAGAAACGAAAGGCAAGCAGGGATGTTCTCACCGACTGCCGGCTATCTCACCACATCCGCCACTCAATGCCCCCCGTACACGTTCAAGCACCCACATGGCTATTGTTAATGTTCATCCCAGAACACCCTCTGAACAACTACAACCATCATCCCCACCTCAACAACCAACCAACCAAGGCCATCTCGGAATCCCTGAAAATGTAGATCTTGAACTTGGAGATGCCGCAGAGGATACTGAGGCCAATGACAAATGTTCAGACAATGATGCTGATTCTGAAGATGAAGACTTTCAGGACACATCCAACAACCTGCTGAATGCAAATGATGGAGATGAAGATAGAATTCATCAGGTATTCAAAGCCATCCTTGAACCACTCCACAAGGATATTCTCAAAATCAACAAACATCTCACAACCCAAAACCGAAAACTGGCAACCCGCTTAGCCTCAATGGAGACCAAACACGAAATTGCCCTCAATACCATTGCAACCCTTGGACAACAAGTTGAATACCTTGTACAAATCCAAGCATCAAAGAAAGATGCACCACCAGGACCACCAGACCTACTAACTCCAGCCATCCCATAAGGGACTTCCCCAATACCCACACTCTGGTCAGCAATTGCCTCTGCATGCGCCAGAAAGACCCACCAAATGACAGGAAAGGACGAACTCTGAATCCCCGTCCTCTCCCCAAAAAACAACGCACACTAGTGATTGCCTGACACAGTGATCAACCAGTCACTGCCAATCATATGAAACCAAACTGGCTATCAACGCCACCCTCCACACTGCCACACAGACCCTTTGGCCAATATTGGATATTTTCTGCCAACTATAAGCACAACCTTGTCCTCCTGACAGCAGATGCCTGCCCTGTCGAATTGATCTAGCCCACAAGACTGCTATTGAACGAACAGTTCGTTAGTTGATACAACCGCACAAAATCTCAAAAAGCAAGAAACCTGGATCCGAATGATGGTTCATTCCATTGACATTACAATGTTTCCTGAATGTGAAACAGGAATGAAATTATTGAAAGAAGATATTGAGATGAACAACAATCATATCAAGCTTACGACTCTACCACGATCACTTACAAAGCCAGAAACGCGACCACACATAAGTCGACCACCATGGTTATTGCAGTCCGTACTGAACATGAGCAAAACTGATTCAAGATCATGGAGTACAAGTAGATGGTAAGACCCGCAAAGCCGACCAATATGTGGCATCCCGACCAACCGACCAATGTACAACTGCCAACAATTTGGCCATTCCTACCTACAATGCAAACAATCACCTTTCTGCAACATATGTGCAGAGCCTCACACCACTACCTCCCACTCATGGGATCATGTCCCAGCATAGGCAAACAGTGTGTCCATGATATTATCCAATGCATCAACTGCAAGGGTAATCACCGGGCCAACGATTCTAAATGCCCAACGATTACTGCCATCGTGCTGAGGTACGAGCCAAGTTCATGAAAGACCACCCGACCATCACCATGCCTAAACAACCTTCCTATTCACCTACCAAAATTCGAATTATACAACACAACTGCAACCGTTCCTCCTTAGTCATCAATACCCTTCTTGACTTTGCAGTTGGAACGGCCGACCTTCTTTACTCCAAGAACCTGGATTCAACCCAGACAATACATTCATTACAACACACCCTGGATTTGAGCTACTGATACACCTGAAAACTTAAGAAAACACAATAGGACAATTGCCTATGTGGCCAAAAACAACCCATATATCAAATGCTCCCCACGTACCGACATCAGCCAGGATCCTGATATTCAGTCATTGAAAATCAACCCCTCAATTGCACCAATCACAGTCTTCAATATTACAATGAACATGAAGGATATCTAATCTCTACACCATTCCAAGAAGCTTCACCAAAATCCCATGCCTGAACGATGCATTATTGCTGGTGATATGAATGCCCACCATACATGGTGGAATTCACAAATCAAAACACCCAAACGCGCCGACCAACTTGTTCAGATCATGGAAACCAATAATTTTCCCTCCTCAATGAACCAAACACCCCAACCTACTACTACCGAAATGGCAGAGAACCTGCATTTTGACCTGGCCTTGGCATCGCAAGCCATCCATAACTCAGTTACAAATTGGGCAGTCAATGACAACACATCAACTGGTTCAGACCATGCAACAATATGTTTTGACATTTTGGGAGAATCTGAACTTGTCACCGCCGACTCCAATACGATTAAATACAACTGGAATAAGACAGATTGGGATGTATTCTTGAACACTCTCAATACACTTTCCCATGCATCACAAATGGTCTGGCAATACGTCGATGAACAACCAACTGATTCAAACTTTGACATATCAGCCGAACTGATTGGAGATATGATTCTCGATTCTGTTAAGGAATCTACCCCAGTCCCCAGCTTACAACCCATTCAAACAGCTCGTAGACACCCCAACTCAAAATGTCCCGAACACAGATGAATTGAGCCCAGAAGCAGTGGAAGAAAATCTGCCTTGACAGTGATCACATCAAATTCAAAGCTGTTCGCAACCAATATTTCCGGGATATCCGCACCTGCAAAACAGCAATGTGGATTGGATTTTTAGCAAACGAACAAGGTACTGAGATAGTTACTGCCCTCCGTTATACCAAACCCAGGAAAACCCAGCGGACACCACCTTGTCATTCTCCAATACCACACCTGCGACATTTTAAGAATAGGCAGTTCTGTTCCGTTCCAGCATGTTCCCACCCCCACCAGTAGCACCATCCCCAACTGATATCACCAATCGACCAACCCTTCCATGGGTTACATTGACACCAACAGAAATCAAACAACAATATTTACCTCTCACCACGTAAAGCCCCTGGACCCGATGGGCTTCCCTTTTACTGTCTCCGGCAAGTATACCTGGCAGCCACCGAACAATTCAATAGTCTCTTTGCTATACTTGGAACCACCGGTATCACCCTGCCTGTTGGCGACAGCAACAACTGTGATTATACCAAAACCTGGAAACCTGATTATTCAATACCTAAGGCCTACCGACCTGTCGCCCTTCTCAATTGCCTTGGGAAGATCCTGAAAAGTTGATGGCAAACCGATTGCATATATGGCTGAAAAATACAACTACTACACAAGACCAAAAGGAGGATGAAGACAACGTTCTGCTATAGATGCTGCAATGCTCTTACACATGAATTGAACAAGGAAAATACACAAAAGAAACACTACTGCCCTCTTTATGGATGTAAGTGGCGCATTTGACAATGTATCCAAGGACCGTCTCCTCCAAACTCTACGACAACTGGGCTACCCAACTGCAATTCAATTATGGGTCAACCACTTTTTATCCGACGTACAACAGCACTGGCATTTGATGGAAGAAAGGAAGACCTCAGCCCCGTCCGGACAGGAATCCCTCGGGATCACCTGCATCCCCAATCTCTTCCTCCTCTATCTCAGTCCTCTTTCTACAATATCACAACCCATTACCAGCTCCTGGATCCAGCTACATTGACGATGTTGCAATTGTTGTTCGAAGTAAATCAAAGCCTATATTCAAGATGCCTTGAGGCAGCTGCCGGACAGATTTCAAATGGGCAGAAAACAACGCAGTAGATTTGATGACTCAAAGTCGGAGATAATGCACTTCCACAATAAACGCAACAGTGATACCTCCGACAATGAAAAGATTACCCTACCGAATGGCACTACCATTTCCCCAGGCACAAAACGTTGGCCCAGATGTGGTAAGGTGGATTGGTATTTGGTTTGACAGAAAAATCAACTTCAAACACCATGTTATGCTGAAAGCCGCAAGTGGCAAAAGACCCTTGAGCCTCAAATCACTAGCCAATACAGAATCAGGACTAACCCAAGTGCAGTCCGCCAAGTAAACAATGCATGTGTTGTTCCTGTTTGCGACTTTGGAGCAGAAGTTTGGTGGATGGGGCAAGCAGCATATCAACAAAATTTTAAACGGTTCAAAATATAGCCTTTCAGTCATTCTTGGAGCCTTCCACACATCACCAACAATAGCCCTACACAATGAAGCAGCCCTGCCACCAGTCGCTGAACGACTTAATCACATGTGAAGAAAATATGCCATTCGAATACTTACATTTCCGAAATGCTCCCAATCCGCCAACGTTGTCCATCGACTTTCCCTCCATTTCATGAAACCCCAGAGTCCAGTAACATAACTGGGCGCTTGATTTCATGGGACAGTATGCAACAAAATAACCGCAAATTTGAAACACGTCTTATCCAAACCTTATCGACCCTCAGTCCATGGATTTCTAACAGCTCGGAGATTGAAACCTACTCAACCACAGCTGTCCGCCATGGATGAAAGCAAGTCAAAACACAAATTAATCCCCGCTCAAAAGAAGAGGAAGCCAAAGCCATGAAGCACAGTATGCAATGTTGAAACAAGATGACCGCAATATTTTGTTATACAGATGGATCATGTTGAACGAAAACATTGGCGCAGGAACTGTAGTGGAAATGACTGGAGAAGAAGTCATCGAAGCAACCTACCCAATGGGCCATCAACAGGAAGTTTATGACGCCGAATTACTTGGTATTCTTAAGCTGCACAGAAATACTTTCAGATTTGTCAATGTAATAACCTCACCAAAAGACATATATGGATTTCACAGACAATCAAGCTGCCATACGACGTCTCAATACTTCAAACCCGCCCCTGGACAGTCCACTTCCCTGGCACTCTCCAATATTGCCAATAACCTCCATGCACTCAAAACTACGATCACAGTACAATGGGTTCCTGGCCACACAGATGTACCTGGAAATGAGCTTGCTGATAAGTTGGCAAAAAAGTCCACTCTTGAAAAACCACCCACCACTATAAAACCTCCTTATCTTACCTCAAGAGGGTAACCCGAGCAGTAAAAATGCAGGAATGGGGGGATTGGTGGATGAGGCATCCAGCAAAAGGAAAGAACTATATTGGAACTTTCCGTACGAAACCAGACAATATTTTCACCAGTGGCAACCGTCAGTTTGATCAACTGTCACCCAACTACGAACTGGACATGGATACTTTCACAGTTATCTATACAAATACCAACTAATTCAGTTGACTCCCTCACTGCCCATGTCGCTATGGAGGTTCTCAGTCGCCAGAACATCTTCTTCTAAGATGCCCCTTATACCAACGCGAAAGACAAACAATGCGGAAGGAGATTGGAGGGTACACCTCGGTATCTCTGGAAGCATCTTCTTTATACACATCAAGCAATGCAACCTTTGAAACATTTTCTGAACGACAATCATATAGCTACTCGAAGATCGTACCTGGGCCAATTCCTGATGACAACACCTTGGGCAGGGTAACATCTGAATGCAGGCAGGGAACCGTCAACGATCGGGTGGAGGAACATCAGAGAGAGAGTGGAGGCGATGATGGGACGGTGATGATGAGGAGGATGGAGAAGCGAGAGTTGAGAGAGGAAAAATTTGAATGGGGAAGGGAGGAGGAGGGTAAACTCCAGGGGGTGAACCCGCATGATATGCAGGACCAAGCCGAATGAGACTGACAGATGTATTATTATTGTATGAAGCGTGTTACAGACCGCTATGATTCATTGAACATGTCTTGTAACTACAGCAGGGGTGACAGGAGACTGCGGAGCAGTGCTACCTAGCCAGAGGTTTTTCGTTTTTCCTTTGTTCGGTTTCATTAGCTGTTATTGTTCACGGTTATTTGTTTGTACCTTACCGGCCATAGCCTGCGGGCTGCATGCTGAATGATGAACAAATAAATATATAAATCAAACTCCTCCAAATTCTATGACAACTGGGCTACTCAACGACAATTCAATCATGGTTGGACCTCTCTTTATCTGACCGTTCAACAGCTCTGGCATTTTATGGATGAAGGGAAGACTTCAGCCCTGTCAGGACAGGAATCCCTCAGGGATCGTCTGCATCCCCATTTCTCTTCCTCTTCTATCTCAGTCATCTCTTCAACGAACTCACAACCCATCCCCTCAGCTCCTGGATTCCAAGTTTCATTGACGATGATTCAATTGATGTTTGAAGCAAAAGAAAGGCGTATAATATTAAATGCCTCGAGGCTGCTGAACGGACTGCTTTGAAATTGTCACAAAACAATGCAGTGCGACTTGAAGACTCAAAGTCAGAGATGGTGCAGTTTCACAATAAACGAAATGGTGATATCTCCAATGACAAAAAGATTACCCTACCTAATGTCACTATCATTTCCCCCGGCACAAAAGGCATTGGCCAAGATGTGGTAAGGTGGATTGTTATTTGGTTTGACAGCAAAATCAACTTCAAACACCATATTATGTAGAATGCCGCCAGTGGCAAAAAAGCCCTTTGAGCCCTTAAATCACTAGCCGATACAGAATGAGAACTAACCCCCAATGCAGTCCGCGAACTATACAATGCATATGTTGCATCTATTTGCCACTTTGGAGCTGAAATGTGGTGGATGGGGCAAGCAGCATATCAACAGAAATTTGAAACAGTTCACAATATGGCCCTTCGGTTTATCCCTGGAGCGTTCCGCACATCACCAACAATAGCCTTACACAATGAATCATCCGCGCCACCACTGGCTTTCCAACTTAATCACCTGCCACATATATATGCAATTCGAATACTTACATTTCCCGAAATGCATCCAATCCGACCACGTTTTCTATTGACTTTCCCTTCATTTCATGAAATCCCAGAGTCTAGTAATACACCTGGGCCCTGGATTTCATGGGACAGTATGCAACGAAATAACTGCAAATTTGACACACATCTTATCCGAACCTTATCCACCATCTGTCCATGGATTTCTAACAGTTCGGAGATTGACACCTACTCAACCACAACCTGTCCACCATGGATTGAAAGCAGAGTCAAAACACAAATTGATCCCTGCTCAAAAGAAGAGGAAGCCAAAGCCCACGAAGCACAGTATGCAATGTTGAAACAAGATGACCGCCCTAGTGTTTGTTATACTGATGGATCTATGTTGAACGAAAACATTGGGGCAGTAACTGTAGTGGAAATGATTGGAGAAGAAGTCATTGAAGCAACATACCCAATGAGCCATCAACACGAAGTTTATGATGCCGAATCACTTGGTATTCTAAATGCTGCACAGAAATGCTTTCAGATTTGTCAATGTAATAACATTACCAAATGACATATATGGATTTTCACAGACAATCAAGCTGCCATACGATGTCGCAATACCTTGCAACCCGTCCCTGGACAGTCCACCTCCCTGGCACTCTCCAATATTCCCAATAACCTCCATGCACTCAAAACAACAATCACAGAACATTGGGTTCCTGGCCACACATATGTACCTGGAAATGAGCTTGCTGATAAGTTGGCAAAAAAGTCCACTCTTGAAAAACCACCTACCTACTATAACATCTCCTTATCTTATCTCAAGAGGGTAATCCGAGCAGCAAAAATGCAGCAATGGGCTGATCGGTGGATGAGGCATCCTGCTATCGAGATGAACGAGGTCGGTACTCTCTTCTAAGTCTTGCGTGAATAGAAAGAGAGATAGTAAACTGAACTCGTCCAAAGTTGAAGGTGATTCGGGTCTTGTGAATTCTGACTATAGGTCCGAGAAGGAATATAGTCATAAAATAGTAAAGAATAGAATCAAGCGGAAGAATGTCGGAAGATGTTAAGCTTCAGGAGGATAGAGGGCAAACTGTAGTATTGCTATCTAACTGTATGTTGCGATATAGAAAAAACTATCTACAGAGGTGGGAAACCACCGTCTTTTATACATAAACCAGCGTTCGTTCAAAAAGAAAGAAAAAGCTGATGGGCATCACGTTGACTCTGAAAAAGGAGTCATTTCGTAGATGGTGTGGTAACTATGAGTCATAGTTACTATAGTGTGATCGATGGCGTAATCGATGGTGTAATGTGAGTCATATACAACCCTGTAATTAATATAGAATACGAGTCTTTATGACTACGTAATATCTGTAATATAAAGAATACGAGCGCTATCTTGATGATAAGCACTTGTGACACTGCGGCTTTTTGTCCGTTCTAAACTTATCTTTTAACATCCGAAAACATGTGAAAGAAAATACAAACTTGACTAATCCTAGTCACGATCCCAATATTTCCAACACCCCTTCTCATTTTGTACAGAAAAACTTCTTACATAAATGTTCCAATATTTCTCGTGACAATCCCTTTGTACATATATCCGCAATATTTTCACTGGACTGAACATATAATACTGTGATATTTCCAGCTTCAACTTGCTCTCGCGTGAAGTGATAGGCTATATCGATATGTTTTGATCGGTCGTTGATTTTAGGATTATTCGTAATGTCGATGGCAGCATTTGAATCGCTCATAACTGCATTTGGAATATCGTATTTTAACAACTCTTTGAGTCCTCGTTGTAACCCAAGATGATGTTTCGTAGTCAAGGCAAGGGCCATATACTCAGCTTCACAGGTGGAAGTTGCGACGGACCGTTGCTTGCGAGAACGCCATGAGATTGTCGAGTCTCCAAGTTGAAATAGATATCCAGAAAAGCTTCGTCTTGAGTCGAGATCGTTTCCATACGATGCATCAGAATAAGCCGTAAGTTTGAGAGGTCATTTCCAGTGATAGAAGAGGGCTAACTCTTTGCTTCCTTGAAGGTATCGAAGAACTCTGTTGGCAGCGGCCATATGTGTAACGGAGGGATTTGTATTGAATTGAGAGAGATGGGTAATAGTGTATGCGAGGTCAGGTCTGGTCCCAGTAACTAGATACATGAGAGATCCGATGATTTGTTGATATGATTTCGTTGTTTTATCATCAGTTTGTTCGAGGTTCCTTGTTAACCTATGGTTTGGGTCGATAGGAGTCGAAACTGATTTACAGTCGTTCAATCCAAATCTCTTCAGTATTTTCTCGATGAATGCTGTTTGGGAGAGAGTGATTCCAGCATCTGTAAATGTAATGTTGATTCCGAGCAGCCAATGTAATAACCCCATGTCGTTAACTTTGAATTCACTTTTCAGTATTCCGATGGTTTGGTCTTTCAAGGCTCCGGTTTCCCCATACATTGTAATATCGTCCACATAAATAGCAATAAATAGATCTCCTGATTCGTGAACCAGAACACAGGGATCAAAAGCAGTGATAACAAAACCGTAGGGGATTAGGTACTCAACCAATCTATGGTACCATTCTCGAGGTGATTGTTTCAGTCCGTAGATACATCTTTTTAATTTGGCGACTTTTCCATCTATCCTGCTGCCTTCAGGTAGATGCATATAGATTTCTTCCTTTAATATGCCATAAAGGAATGCTGTCTTGACGTCGAGTTGATGAGGTTTCCACCCTTTGCAGGCGGCAATGGCTAACAGTAGTCTTAGGGAATCGTAACGAACAACAGGTGAGAAGATTTCGTCGTAGTCAGGACCGTGAATTTGACTAAATCCTTTTGCAACTAGTCTAGCTTTGTATCGTTGAATTTCTCCTTTGGCGTCTGTTTTGATCGTGAATACCCATCGGGAATCAACAATCTTGCGATTTGTTGGTTTGGGTACTACTTCCCACACATCATTGTCTTTGAGTGATTGAAGTTCTTCGTTGATTGCGACTTTCCATTCCGACCAATCTGGTGAGGTTTTGGCTTGTCGAAACGTTTGAGGTTCTTCAATAATTATTGATGTGAGTAAACTTTGTTCGGAGTCGAGGGAGAGAGATATTTCATCAGCATCGCGCATTGTTCTATCAAGAATTTGCTCGTTCTGAGTTTCTATTCTCCACCATTCTCTGGGAGGTCTAACTTGTCTACCCGCTCTTGTGGTAACACCCGTAGTGGGGTGTTGTTGAGCAACATCGGTAACTTGTAGTTGTTGTTGTTGCTCTGTGGAAGAGTTATCACCACCATGAAGTTGGTGGTGGTATTGCTCTTGAGGAGGCGAGGGGGGAGGTTGAGTTTGATCTTCTTCGGGAAGTTCGGTAAAGTAATGACTTTGTCGTTGGGGAGTGTGAATTGATTCTTGATCTTCATCTAATTCGAATGTCCAGTAGTCTGGGCCTAGAAATCCTGATCGTTGTCCTTGATCATATTGTTGTACAACTAATCTCATAACGTCTTCATTGCCTTGATCGAATAATTTTCTGGTTTCTGAGGGATTTCGTTCCATCCATGCTATCCACATATCATCGGAAGGAA
The DNA here is from genome assembly GCA_015178995.1 of Trichophaea hybrida. Taxonomy (NCBI): domain Eukaryota; kingdom Fungi; phylum Ascomycota; class Pezizomycetes; order Pezizales; family Pyronemataceae; genus Trichophaea; species Trichophaea hybrida. The sequence goes on along the minus strand of WHVE01000435.1, from coordinate 62,103 downwards.
ATTTTTCATTGTCAGATCGATGTTCAATTGAGGTTCGAGGTATTGATTTTAGTTTTGCATATGAGGATTTATCGTATGATGAATCCCCTTCTGTCTTTGACGGAGGGAAGAAGATATCATTGGTGACAAATGTGTGTTTGGATTCAGGTAGGTGAACTCTGTAGTGATGGTCGTCGTTTGCGTATCCAGTGAGAATTGCTCTTTGTGCCCTTGGTTGAAGTTTGTTCCCGCAAGTCGTTGCTGTTTAGGGATATGTATATAACATTCACTGCCAAAGGGTTTAAGATGCTTGATCGAGGGTTTATTACCGTGGAAGGCTTCATAAGGAGTTTGACCTTTAACTGCCGAATGAGGTTGTCGGTTTTTGAGGTATACTGAAGTTGAGACTGCTTCTGCCCAAAGTCTTTTGTCGTACGTAGGAGCGCTTTCAAGCATAGCTCGAAGTGATTCTCCTATAGTTCGTTGAGTCTTTCAGCCACGCCGTTTGATTCAGGAGAGTAAGGGGGAGTGAATTGATGAACTATCCCCTTCTGTCTTAGGTAATCTTTCAGTTCATTTGAAACGTATTCTCCACCATTGTCGGTTCGAAAACTTTTGGGTGTTTTTGAGTATTGAAGTTCTAGTTCAGCAACAAAATCTTTAAGAATTTGTGTAGTACTTGACTTCTTTTTCATGAACTTAACCCAGGCGTATCGAGTAGCATCATCGATTAAGGTGATGTAGTAGAGAGATCCTCCGTAGGAGGAAACTGAAAATGGTCCTGACAGATCTGAATGAATTAAATCAAGCTTTTTTCGATTTTTATCGATAGTTGAAGGGCGAGGTGATTTGGTTAATTTTGCTTTGGTGCAAGAGTCGCAGTGAAAATCTTTAGGTTTTGCTGGTAGGTCGACAGCATATAGTTTAGGATTTAAATTAGTATGTCCTAAAGTTGATGCCAGAATTCGTAAGTAGCAAAAGCTGAATGATTCACTTCAGGTATTGAAAACAATTGACCGTCAAACTTTGCTTCAAACATTGTTTTATCGTTTTTCATAACCGAGATATAATCTCCTTCTCCAACCTTTTTATAGCTGTTTCGTAACTTTCTCCAAGAAATAAGAGCTTTCCCCAATTGAGGAACATAAAGAACATCGCGAACGCAAAAAGTTGAAATCGATCCATTTTTAAGAACACAGTCCATCACAACATCTCCTTTTCCCTTGATCTCCATTTGTTGTTTTGAACTGGACTCTACAAGTCCGGAACATGTTTTGAAGTTTTGGAGTCTGTCTGGAAAAGGGGTCATGTGTGAGGTACAGGCCGTGTCGAAATAGAAGGATTTGGTTCTTACTTGTTGATTTCGGTGGTGACGTTTGCTTCTTCTTTCTTGCTTGTATCTTTGGTTTCCTTCTTCTTTTCCTCATTGTGTTTCTTGAGGCGGAAACAATCATTCCAAGTATGACCGGTGGATTTTCCGGGGTTATGTTTTGCACACCAGGTACAATCCTTAACTTCAGATTTCTTTTCGGTCTTCTTGTTCTTCTTGTTTTTTCCACCTTTTGATTGTTGAACTGTTGTGAGGGCAGTTTCGGAGGAACCAGTGATTGTAGGAGACATGTCGATGAGTCTTTTCTTTACATCGGCAAAGGTTAAGTCGTCCTTTGTTGTGAGATCATCGACAACATTTTGATGATGTTGTACGAGGAATCCGAGGAGAAAGTCTCTCTTGGCTTTGTCTTCGTCGAGAAAGGCGGCAAAATTCTTGCGATAGGTGTCTTTTGATGCTTTTGCAAGTTTCTGTAAGTTGCGCCATTCTGTTTCGAACTTGGTGATAAAGTCAGAGAGTAAGGAGGAGGTTGTATAGGAGGAGGAGAGGGAGGTAAAGGTTGTGATTTGATAGACAAATGCGTAAGCAGTGTCTCGGTAATATTCGGTGCGCAGCCATGTCCACATCGTATGGGGTGATCCAAGTTCGACAATTTTTTCGAGAATGTCGCTGGAAACCACTTGGATGAAAATGGTCTGTGCTTGGTAGCATAGATGATCGTATGCTGCTACTTCCTTTCTATCGGTTTCATCTGCAGGTGTTAATCCTTCCACTACTACTTCATAACACTTCATCCCCTTAAGAATAATAACCATAGTCGTCGCCCACACATTGTAATTGGACTGTCCTTCAAGTACTTTGATGTTGTCAAGTTTTACACTGGCAGGTTTGTCGATGACGTCTGCTTTGATTCTTGATGAAAAACTAAACTCAGGTTGCTTGCCGGATGCTTCTCCTGATGCAGGCATGTTGGGCGATTGGGGTAAGGGAAGGTGTGATGAAGGTGGTATTGGAATTTGTGAATAGCCTGCTGAGGCCGCGAAGATATTGGGAGGTAGCTGTGGGTACTCTTCTTCGGAATCGCTCATTTACCACCCGTTTTCAAGGTGTCCCTGAGCAATGACGTATGTATGATGATGGTGTCGAAGATGCACAAACACTGTTGGTATTTCAGGTGTGAATTCTTCGAAGGTGTCGAACCAGAATTCTACGTATCCGTCTTCGTCTGTTCCTAAAGTGGAATTGTGAAGGATCGTAGGAGGGTAGGAGACTGGTGTCAAAGGTTCAAATCCCCAAGTGTATCTAACTTCGAAATCCGAGTCGGAACAGTAGCAGTAGAGACCGTCGCAGTTGTTACAGACGATGTAGGCTCTTGACATTTATCCCCCGGGCTCATAACCTATCGAGATGAACGAGGTCGGTACTCTCTTCTAAGTCTTGCGTGAATAGAAAGAGAGATAGTAAACTGAACTCGTCCAAAGTTGAAGGTGATTCGGGTCTTGTGAATTCTGACTATAGGTCCGAGAAGGAATATAGTCATAAAATAGTAAAGAATAGAATCAAGCGGAAGAATGTCGGAAGATGTTAAGCTTCAGGAGGATAGAGGGCAAACTGTAGTATTGCTATCTAACTGTATGTTGCGATATAGAAAAAACTATCTACAGAGGTGGGAAACCACCGTCTTTTATACATAAACCAGCGTTCGTTCAAAAAGAAAGAAAAAGCTGATGGGCATCGCGTTGACTCTGAAAAAGGAGTCATTTCGTAGATGGTGTGGTAACTATGAGTCATAGTTACTATAGTGTGATCGATGGCGTAATCGATGGTGTAATGTGAGTCATATACAACCCTGTAATTAATATAGAATACGAGTCTTTATGACTACGTAATATCTGTAATATAAAGAATACGAGCGCTATCTTTATGATAAGCGCTTGTGACACTGCGGCTTTTTGTCCGTTCTAAACTTATCTTTTAACATCCGAAAACATGTGAAAGAAAATACAAACTTGACTAATCCTAGTCACGATCCCAATATTTCCAACACCTGCAAAAAGAAAAAACTATTTTGGAACTTTCTGTATGAAACTGGACAATATTTTTTCAATTGTCAACTGACAGTTTGCAACTACTGTCACCCAACTGCGAACTGGACATGGATACTTTCGCAGTTATCTATACAAAATACCAATCAATCCTGTTGATTCCCCTCACTGCCCATTTCGCTATGGAGGTTCTCAGTCACCAGAACATCATTTTCTAAGAGGCCCCTTATACCAATGCGAAAGACAAAGAATGCAGGATGAGATTGGCGTGGTACACCCTCGATATCTCTGGAAGCATCTTCTCTATATAGGCAAAGAAATGCAACCTTTGAAACATTTTCTGCATGACACATATATAGCTACTCAAAGGTGGTACCGGGCCAATTCCGTCAGAATGAACACCTTGGGCATGGTAACACCCGAATTGCACGGCAGGGAACTGACAACAATATGGAGGACGAACATCAGCATGACAGTGGAGGGGCTGAAGGGGAGAACAAAGATGAGGAGAGAGGAAATGCAGACAGTTGAGAGGAGGATTAAAGCTGAACGGGAAAGAGAGGAGGAGGGTAAACTCTAGGGGGAAAACCCGCATGATATGCAGGACCAAGCCGGATGAGACTGACAGATAATTTATTATTGTATGAAGCGTATTACAGACCATTATGATTTATTGGAAATTTCATTGCAACTAGAGCAGAGGTGACAGGAGACTGTAGAGCAGTGTTACCCAGCCAGGGGTTTTTCGTTTTTCCTTTGTTCGGTTTCATGAGTTGTTCTTGTTCACAGTTATTTGTTTGTACTTCACCGGCCATAGCCTGTGTGCTACATACTGTATGATGAATAAATATATAAATAAATGAATCTGGAAGTTCAGCCGAAGATTCGTCCAAGAATATGCCGGAATAGTAGCCCCTCTCATGGACACATTAAAAGGAGACGATAAAAATTTTACATTCAGTGCAGCTCAAAAAGTCGCATATTACCAGATATGTATACTGTTTTCCCCAGAAAATACCCCTATTCTCAGGCATTACAAAGAAGATTGATCTGCAAGAATAGAAACCGATGTATCAGACTACCCAATGGGCGCAGTTCTATCCCAAAAGTTCGAAGACAGCAAGCTACACCCAGTAGCCTTTATATCCAAAAAATTCTCCCCAACAGAAATAAATCATCAGATATACAACAAAGAAATGTTAGCAATTTTGTATGCAATGAAACAATGGCGATGCTATTTACAAGGAGCGATTCATACAACAATCATATACTCTGACCATATGAATCTACAATAGTTCAAAGAAACCAACCAGTTAAATAGACGACAAGCCAGGTGGGCAGAAACCCTACAAAAGTATAATATCAAAATAGTCCAACAAAAAGGTTCACAAAACGGAAAGGCTGATCGCTTATTATGATTTCTGAAGTTCATCGCTTGAGAAGGGGGTACCATTTTGACAAATAACAAACCTCCACTAGGACCAGAATACTGGACAACCATTGGAGCATTAAGTTTCGAAGACCATGAGGAAATAGTATTGGCAGGTTTCTCAGTAATGAAGTTATCACCCACAATTCAAAAGCAATGAAAGAAGAAATTGAAAAAGATAAAGAATATCAACAAATGGAGAAAATGGTAGAAAGTAAAGGGAACACACACGAAAGATTAGAAGTGGATGAGGATAGAATGTTGGTTTGACAACAATGGCTTGATGTGCCAAAGATTTTTAGGAAAGAAGTATTAAAACGGGAACACGACACAAGGATAGCAGCACTTTGTGGAAGAGAAAGGACGTTGGAACTCATTACCAGGAATTTCTACTGGCCCAAGCTGGAAGACGACGTTAGGGTGTACTGCAACAATTGCGACTCATGCCAAAGAACACACAGTCCACGACACGCCAAACACGGTCTACTACACCCACTTGAACTACCATCATCACCATAGACGTACATATCAGTAGACTTTATCACTGACCTATCAGAGTCCAACTGAAACAAAAACATAATGGTACCAATCGACAGGTTTACCAAAATGGCGCATTTTATACCAACAGCAAAGAGAGAGTCAGCCACAGTGGCTAAGTTGTTTCTGGAAAACATTTGGAAATACCATGGACTACCACTAGATAAAGTATCAGATAGGGACGGAGTATTCACTGGGCATTTCATCGCAGGCCTATACCAGTTCTTGGGAATCAAACGATCCTTATCAACAGCTTTTTATCCACAAATGGACGGACAAACAGAACGACTAAACGAAACCATCATACACTTCCTATGCATCTTCTGCAACTACGAACAAGACAATTGGTCAGAAATACTAGCAACGGCAGAATATGTATACAATAATTTATGACATGCGACCACTAAAATAACACCATTTTATGCCAACTACGGTTACGAACTACGCACCAATTGGCCTACAGAAGTTCAATTCAATAACCCTGCCACAGAACTATACGCTCATTAAATGATAGACATGTATCGAAACTTGGAAATTGAACTAGCAAAGTCAGGAAAGAAAATGGGAGAGTACTATGATAGAAAAAGAAAACTGGCTCAACAATATAAAGTCGATGATTGGGTAATGCTTGGCAGAAGGAACATTCGTACAAAAAGACAATGTTGAAAACTTGAAAATAAACTCTATGGGCTATTCCAGATAACAAAAGTGGGAAGCAATAAAAGCTGGTGCTGACTAAAGCTACTCGACACCTGGAAGATACACACCATATTTTACGTATCCCTACTGGGACCATACAGAGAAGATGTCAAAGAAAGAATTATACATCCAGTCAAGGCAGAGAATGGAGGATGGATACCAGACGCCATAGTCGCAAGTTGACCCACAGATAACGATCACAAAAAACACGTTTTCTTAACCAAATGGGAAAACTATACCCACGACGAAAATACCTGGGATTCCTATAAGCATCTTCCAGAAGTAGTGCCTGAGATGAGAAATGATTACTACAGAAAAAATCCTGAAATCAAGACAGAAAAGAGATGGAAGAAACCAGAAAACAAAGTACAGAGGAAAAAGAAATAGTTCTTTTCTTATGTTAAACTCAAACTGCATTGATTTTAGCAGAGACAATTTTTATTTTTATTTTTAATTTTTATATACCTTAAAAAGATTAGCTATATATATAATATACACTGTCTGAGTGGTATATATTGCGAGATCACTTCTTATGTTGGAGTACTCTGTTGAGGTCACCAGAGCTTGAGAGGGGAGTAATGTTAGGGGTTTTCCCTTATCATGTGTATGGGATACATCAGGCTTAGTCTCCCTGGCTCACCATGTGACAATTTGTGTCAGATAGATGAGAACACACCCCTGAGGATGTCTACTGATGAGTGAGTGCAAGGCTCAACATAGCTGGGTAAAATTCCCATAATATTCCAAGCTTCCATACTGCATCTCAGCAAAATGGGCTAGCTAACCCATGTGGAGACAATACGCACACTCGATCTGACAGTAACTGCGGGGTGATACCCACAGTGCTGGCCAAGGCATGGGACACACCAAACCATACTGCCGAAGCAAAACATAACTGATTTCCAGGGATATTAGGGCCAGTTGTACATTATCAATCAGACCAGTATTACTCAAATATGTAGCTAAAACTGGGATACAGATTATACTCGGAAACTGAACACAGTCTCCCGAGATAGTCGGACGAATGATATCATCTTAGTATGTCGGATTGTGCTATCTCCCCAGTGAAATTGTCTATGGAGATAAGCTAACCATCAGGAAAAAATTTCCGCCTACATAGGTACCATACTCACCTTCGTAAGCGACTTTTGCAGTAGGTGCGTTGGGAGCATACGTAGGTGGCAACATCACTGAGAGTCGTATTTATAGCAACGCTTGGAGTTGTTAGTGCAACTGTAAGCGAGGTCAGCCCTATTTGCAATACCGTATCATATTTACGCACCAATTCACTTTATCTATAGGCAACTGATGGTCGCTCAAGCCCTAGATTATAGAAATTCTATCGATGTATTTTGTCGGCAAGTTACATACCATTGCCCATGCACCTTGCAAGATTTTTACGACAACTATGTACATTAGTAGTCAATCTACTGTTATTATCCTTATACGTAGTGTAAATTACATCGTCAATTGACTTAACTCACAACCCGCCCAGAGTTGCTTTGGCAACTCTGAGCGAAATCTTTGGCATATATAAATGGCACATAGAAACAATCCATTTGGCAAACACATGTACAACTTGTGAAATTGTTTAAACAACTATTTATGCTCCTGAAGCCATTTTCCCCCACCAGCAAGCGCCTCGTTCAACTCCTCCTCCATTACATAGTGAATCGTATTCCATGTTTTCAAATCAATATGACTATGTAGAATCCAGCCAGAGTTAGTCTCCTTTGAAGTGGATGGAACCTCGGGTATGAGATGAGCAGTGCTGCAGATGTGGCCTGCAGCCAGCACCTTGAAGGTATTCTCTCCCGATGCTGGAACAACTCTGACCATCGAAGAGATGGCATTTGGCTATCCTCCATGGAATGGTTTTGTCACCAGTACAAATGCTAAATATAATACGTGACTGGGAATTTGGAGTTTGAAAACACGAAGTAATTGGTAAGGTAAGCACCCTTGCAATGCTTTATGAGCAGGTTCGGGAAATCTCTGACGTTGTCGGGCCATCTTCACCCATACCCAATCATTTCTTGGTGGTTCCGTATACCATTCCTTTCTACAGTAGCTCCAATTGTCTCATATGGCAATTGGCCGTTGAATTCTTCGATAGGTATCCCAATGGTACTGAATAAGGCAGCCTGGCACGTTCGACGGTAATCAATGTCAATGTATATCTTTCAGACATTCAAATATACTAACATCGAGTTCACCAGACAACTCTGCAGAATGTTGTCATGGCTATATGAATTGCAAATATCTCCGAACATAGTTACTCCCTTCTGTATCAAGCCAAACAAGATCCGTCGCTTGACATCAGAACCCCCCGTACTGCTTCCGCCAGTGGCAGCAGTCTGATATCTCTCGTCCAGCTTGGGTGGCGTACTCATAACGTTGCTGAAACCATTTGCGTTGAGGTTCATTCGCCGTACTGCAAACGCATCTCAGCGGAGATAATAATTGACAATCTGCCGATAGTCATCTCTGGTCTTATTAGAGCCCCGATACCTGCCATTGATTTGGGTTTCGTGTGCCACCTCGCCAACTTCAGTAGACCACTGTGGCCACCCCCCAAATCGCTCGATATATCGCCGGAAGTGTGTCATTAGATGAAGTTTTGGAAAGTCAAATGATGACTCCGCCTCCAGGTGATCAATATCGAAATAATCGAGGTCGGTACTCCGATCCAATTCTTGTCTAAATAGATAAGGAGATGGTAAACTGAACTTGTCCGAAATTGAAGGTCATTCTGGACATATGGATTCTGACTCTAGGTCCAAGATGGGATATAGTCATGAACTAATAAAGAACTGAATCAAACGGAAGTATGTCGGAAGATGTTAAGCTTCTGGAGGAGGTAGAGGGCAAACTGTTGTATTGCTACCTAACTTGAATGTTGCGATATAGAAAAAACTAACTACAGAGGCGGCAATCCACCGTTATTTATACATAAATCAGCAATCTTTCGAAAAGCAAAAACAAGCTGCTGGGCATCTCGTTGACCCTGAAAAAGGAGTCATTTCGTTGATGGTGTGGTAGCTGTGAGTCATAGCTACTATGGCGTGATCGATGGCACAATCAATGCTGTAATCAATGTCGTAATGTGAGTCATGCATATGAGTCACACAACCCTGTAATCAATATAGAATACAAATCTTCATGACTATGTATGTTAAAAATAGATAAGGAATATGAGCATTATCTTTATGATAAGCACTTGTACCAAATCTGGCTTTTCGTCCGTTCTGTGCTTATCTTTAACATCTGAGAAACATGTAAAAGAAAGTACACACTTGACTAATCCTAGGTCACGATTCCAATATTTCCAATACCCCTTCTCATTTTGTACAGAAAAACTTCATACACAAATGTTCCAAAATTTCTTGTGACACTCCCTTAGTACATATATCTGCAATATTTTCTGCCAATTGAACATACAACACTGTAATATTTCCAGCCTCAACTTGCTTTCGCGTGAAGTGATAGGTGATGTTGATGAATTTTGATCGATCCTTGATTTTTGGTATATTCGTAATATCAATTGCTGCGTTTGAGTCGCTCATGATTGCATTTGGAATATCGATTTTAGGTAACATTTTAGGTCCTCATTTTAACCATAAATGGTGTTTCGTGGTCAAGAATAAGGTCATATATTCTGCTTCACAAGTGGAAGTTGCAGCAAACCTTTGCTTGCGAGAATACCATGAGATTGTTGAGGCTCCGAGTTGAAAAAGATAACGTGAAAAGCTTCGTCTAGAGTCGAGATCATTTCTGTAGGAGGCATCCGAATATGCTGTGAGTTTGAGAGGTGATCTCCAGGGGTACAGGAGGGCTAACTCTTTGGAACCTTGGAGGTATCGAAGAACACTTTTGGCAGCAGACATGTGTATTGTGGAGGGATTTGTATTGAATTGAGAGAGATGGGTAATAGTATATGCGAGATCAGCTGTGGTCCCCGTAACTAGATACATGAGAGATCTGATGATTTGTTGATATGCTTTGATTCTTTTATCATCAGATTGTTTGAGATTCTTAGTCAACCTATGGTTTGGGTCGACAGGAGTTGAGACTGATTTACAATTTTGCAATCCAAATCGGTTCTGTATCTTTTCAATGAATGCTGTTTGGGAGAGAGTGATTCCAGCATATGTAAATGTAATGTTGATTGCGAGCAGCCAGTGTAATGTTCCTGTGTTGTTAACTTTAAATTCACTTTTCAGTATTCCGATGGTTTGATCTTTCAGGGCGCCAGATTCTCCATACATTGTAATATCGTCCACGTAGATGGCAATCAATAGATCTCCTGCTTTGTGAACCAGAATACAGGGATCAAAAGCAGTGATAACAAAACCGTAGGGAATAAGATACTCAACCAATCTATGGTACCATTCTCGAGGTAATTGTTTCAGTCCGTAGATACATCTTTTTAATTTGGCAACTTTTCCATCTATCCTACTGCTTTCAGGTAGATGCATATAGACTTCTTCCTGTAATATGCCATAAAGAAAGGCTGTCTTGACGTCGAGTTGATGAGGTTTCCACCCTGTACTGGCCGCAATTGCTAACATTAGCTTTAGAGAGTTGTAATGAACAACCGGTGAAAAGATTTCATTGTAGTCAGGGCCATGTAACTGACTGAATCCTGTTGCGATGAGTCATGCTCTGTATGCTTCTATTTCTCCTTTGGCATCTGATTTGATCTTGAATGCCCAGCCTGAGTCAACAATCTTTCGATTTGTTGGTCTGGGTACTACTTCCCATTCATTGTTATCTTGTAAGAATTGAAGATCTTCCCTAATAGCGACCTTCCATTCTGACCAGTCTGGGGAGAATTGGACTTGTCGGTATGTTTGAGGTTCTTAAACCAGAATTGATATTAGTAAACTTGCTTTGGAGTCGAGAGAGAGAGATTTCATCAGCGTCGCACATTGTTTTGTCGAAAATTTGCTCATTTTGGGTTTCTGCTCTCCACTATTCTCTTGGTGGTCTATTCAATCCGACAACGTTGTCCATTGACTTTCCCTCCATTTCATGAAACCCCAGAGTCTAGTAACACAACCGGACCCTAGATTTCATGGGACAGTATGCAACAAAATAACCGCAAATTTGAAACACGTCTTATCCAAACCTTATCAACCCTCAGTCCATGGATTTCCAACAGCTCGGAGATTGAAACCTATTCAACCACAGCCTGTCCACCATGGATTGAAAGTAGAGTCAAAACACAAATTGATCCTCGTTCAAAGGAAGAGGAAGCAAAAGCCCACGAAGCCCAGTATGCAATTTTTAAACAAGATGACCGCAATATTGTTTGTTATTCAGATGGATCTATGTTGAACGAAAACATTGGCGCAGGAACAGTAGTTGAAATGACAGGAGAAGATGTCATTGAAGCAACCTATCCAATGGGCCATCAACAGGAAGTTTATGACGCTGAATTACTTGGTATTCTTAAAGCTGCACAGAAATGCTTTCAGATCTGTCAACGTAATCATCTCACCAAAAGACATGTATGGATTTTCACAGACAATCAAGCTGCCATACGACGTCTCAATACTTTCAAACCCGCCCCTGGACAGTCCACTTCCCTGGTACTCTCCAACATCATCAATAACCTCCATGCACTCAAAACTACTATCACAGTACAATGGGTTCCTGGCCATACTGATGTACCTGGAAACGAACTTGCCGATAAGTTGGCAAAACAGTCCACTGTGGAAAAACCACCTACCTACTATAACACCTCACTATCGTACCTCAAGAGAGTAACCCGAGCTGCAAAAATGGAGGAATGGGGGGATTGGTGGATGCGACATCCCGCGAAAGGAAAGAACTATATTGGAACATTTCGTACCAAACCAGACAATATTTTCAGAAGTGGCAACCGCCAGTTTGCATCTACTGTCACCCAACTACGAACTGGACATGGATACTTCCGCAGTTACCTATACAAAATACCAACCAATGCTGTTGACTCTCCTCACTGCCCATGTCGCTATGGAGGTCCCCAGTCACTGGAACATCTTGTACTAAGATGTCCTTTATACCAACGCGAAAGACAAACCATGCGGAAAGAGATTGGAGTTGTACACCCTCGATATCTCTGGAAGCATCTTCTTTATACCGACAAAGCAATGCAACCTTTGAAACATTTTCTGCACGACACACATATAGCTGCTGAAAGATGGTACCTGGGCCAATTCCGTGATGATGAACACCTTGGGCAGGGTAACATCCAAATTGCAGGACAGGGAACTGTCAACGATAGGGTGGAGGAACATCAGAGTGGGAGTGGAGGGGATGATGGGGAGGATGATGATGAAAAGGAAGGAGAAGCAGAGAGTTGAGAGGAGGATGAAATTTGAACGGGGAAGGGAGGAGGAGGGTAAACTCCAGGGGGAGAACCCGCATGATATGCAGGACCAAGCCGAATGAGACTGACAGATATTTTATTATTGTATGAAGCGTGTTACAAACCGCTATGATTTATTTGAAATTTCTTTGTAACTAGAGCAGGGGTGATAGGGGACTGCGGAGCGGTGTTACCTAGCCAGGGGTTTTTCGTTTTTCCTTTGTTCGGTTTCATTTGTTGTTCTTGTTCTTGGTTATTTGTTTGTACCTCACCGGCCATAGCCTACGGGCTGCATGCTGTATGATGAATAAATAAATAAATAAATAAACTTGGTGGTCTAACTTGTCTTCCCGCTCTTGTGGTAACACCCGTGGTGGGGTGTTGTTCAGCAACATTGGTAACTTGTAGTCGTTGTTGTTGCTGATCTGAAGACTTGTTACCACCATGAAGTTGGTGGTGGTATTGCTCTTGAGCAGGAGAGGGGGGAGGTTGAGTAGATTCTTCATCGAGGTGTCCGGTAAAGAAGTGACTTTGCCGTTGGGGAGTGTGAATTGATTCTTGATTTTCATCTAATTCGAATGTCCAGTAATCCGGTCCTAAGAATTCTAATCGTTTTTCTTTATCATACTGTTCAATAATCAATCTCATTATATCTTTCTTTCCTTGGTGAAACAACTTTCTGGTTTCTGAGGAATTTCGTTCCATCCATGCTAGCCACATATCATCGGAGGGAAATTTCTCATTGTCAGATCTGTGTTCGATTGAGGTTTGAGGTATAGATTTTTTTCTTTGTAAGAGGACTTGTCATCAGTTGAATCCACTTCTGTCTTTGATGGAGGGAAGATGATATCATTGGTGACAAGTGTGTGTTTTGAATCAGGTAGGTACATTCTGTAGTGATGGTTGTCGTTTCCGTATCCAGTAAGAATTGCCCTTTGTGCTCTTGGTTGAAGTTTCATTCCCGCAAGTCTGTGCTGTTTAGGGATATGTATATAACATGCACTGCCAAATGGCTTAAGGTGCATGACCAAAGGTTTATTACCGTGAAAGGCTCCGTACGGAGTTTGATCTTCAATAGCCATACAAGGTTGACGGTTCTTGAGGTATACTGCAGTTGAGACAGCTTCTGCCCCAAGTCTTTTGTTGTAAGTAGCAGCGCTTTCGAGCATTGCTCAAAGTGATTCTCCTATTTTTAGATTCAGTCTTTCAGCCACGCCATTTGATTCAAGAGAGTAAGGGGGAGTGAATTGATGAACTATCCCCTGCTGTCTTGGATAATCTTTCGGTTCGTTGGACACATATTCACTGCCATTGTCTGTTCGAAAGCTCTTTGGTGTTTTAGAATACTGAAGTTCCATCTCAGCAACGAAATCCTTAATAAGTTGAATATTGCTGGAATTTCTTTTCATAAACTCAACCTAGGCATATCGGGTGGCATAGTCAATTAGGGTGATATACTAGAGGGATTCTCCGTAGGAGGTAACTGAAAAGGGTCCTGACAGGACTGAATGAATGAGGTCAAATTTCTTTCGATTGATGTTGACCGTGGTAGGGCGAGGTGATTTCGTAAGTTTTGCTTTGGTGTAAGAGTCGCAATGAAAGTTTTCAGGCTTTGCTGGAAGTTCTGTGTCATAAAGCTTGGGATTTAAATTAGCATGTTCTAAAGCTTGGTGCCAGAATTCATAAGTTGCATATGCTGAATGTTTCGCTGCGGATATCCTGAATAATTGACTGTCAAACTTTGCTTCAAACATTGTTTTATCCTTTTCCATAACTGTAATAAAATCTCATTCTCCTATCCTTTTGTACTGATTTTGTAACTTTCTGTAAGAAATACGAGGTTTCCCCAACTGAGGAACATACTACACATTGTATATATGAAACATAGAAACTGATCCATCTCTAAGAACACAGTCCATCACAAAATCTCCCATTCCTTTGATCTCCATTTGTTGTTTTGAACTGGACTCTACAAGTCCGGAACAGATTTGGTAATTTTGGAGTCTTTCTGGAAACAGGATTATGTGTGAGGTACAGGCCATATCGAAGTAGAAGGAGTTGGATCTCACTTGTTGAGTTTCGGTAGTAACATTTGCTTCTTCTTCCTTTGATGTATCTTTGGATTCCTTCTTCTTTTCTTCATTATGTTTCTTGAGGCGGTAACAATCGTTCTAAGTATAACCAGTGGATTTTCCAGGATTATGTTTTGCACACCAGGTGCAATCCTCAACCTCAGATTTCTTTTCGGATTTTTTGTTGTGTTTGTGCTTTTTGCCACCTTTGTTTGACTGAACAGTATTGAGGGCAGTTTCCGAGGATCCTTCAAGATTTGAGGACATGTCCATAAGCCGTTGCTTAACTTCAGAAAATGAATGTTTGTCCTTTGTAGTGAGGTTGTCGACAACATGTTGATGATGGTGTACGAGGAAGCCTAGGAGAAAGTCACTTTGGGCTTTATCTTCATCGAGGAAGGCAGCGAAGTTTTTGCGATAGGTGTCTTTTGATGCTTTGGCAAGTTTTTGTAGCTTTAGCCATTCTGCCTCGAATTTAGATATGAAAGTAGCCTGAGAATCGGAAGTTGAGTAGCTGGAGAAGAGGGAGGTAAGGTTGGTGATTTAATAGACAAATGCATAAGCAGTGTTTCGGTAATACTTTGTGCGTAGCCAGATCCATATCTTGTGTGATGATTCAAGTTCAACAATTTTTTTGAGGATGTTGTTGGAGACCACCTAGATCAATGCGGTCTGCGCTTGGTAGCAGAGGTGGTCGAAAGCTGCTACATCTTTTGTATCTGCATTGTCTGCTGGTGTCAAGCCATCTACCACAATTTTGTGATACTTCATCCCCTTAAAGATGATTGTTATTGTTGAAGCCCACACATTATAATTGGATTGTCCTTCAAGCACTTTGATATTGTCTAGTTTTACCATTGCTGGTTTGTCGATTTAATCGGCCTTGTCTCAAACGGAAAAGCTGAACTGAGGTTGCTTGCTGAACGAATGAGATACTTCACCAGTGGCCGGAATCGTGGGATTCATTGGTTGGGGTAGGAGTATTGATGGTGGTACAGGTATTGTAGAATATCCAGCAGATTGAGCAAAGATATTTGATTGTAGTTGTGCGTATTCCACTTCAGATTCACTCAGTTGCCAACTGTTGAGGTGGTGGAGTCGGGCGATGACATCGGTAAGAGAATGATATCGAAGAGTGACCAGGATCATTTGTATCTCTGGTATGACTTCTTCGAATGTGTTAAACCAGAATTCTACGTATCTGTCTTCGTCTTCTCCCAGTATTGAGTAGAGGATTGTAGGAGGGTCGATAACTGGTATCAAGGGTTCAAATCCTCGAGTATATCTTACTTCGAGATCTTGATCGGAAAAATCGCAGTAGCCAGAATTAATGCAGTTGTTGCAGATGATGTAGGCTCTTGACATTTAGCTTGCCAGGCTCATAACCTATCGAAATGAACGAGGTCGGTACTCTGATCCAATTCTAGCGTGAATAGATAAGGAGATGGTAAACTGAACCCGTCCGAAATTGAAGGTGATTCTGGTCTTATGGATTCTGACTCTAGGTCTGAGAATGAATAGTCATGAACTAATGAAGAACTGAATCAAGCGGATGTATGTCGGAGGATATTAAGCTTCTGGAGGAGGTTGAGGGCAAACTGTTGTATTGCTATCTAACTTCTATGTTGCGATATAGAAAAAACTATCTACAGAGGTGGCAATCCACCGTTATTTATTCATAAATCAGTGTTTTTTCCAAAAAAAAAGACAAGCTGCTGGGCATCTCTTTGACCCTGAAGAAAGAGTCATTTCGTTGATGGTGTGGTTGCTGTGAGTCATAGCTACTATGGCGTGATCGATGGCGCAATCAATGGGGTAATTGATGTCATAATGTGAGTCATACATATGAGTCACACAACCCTGTAATTGATATAGAATACGAATCTTTATGACTAGGTATCTTAAAAATAGACAAGAAATACGAGCGCTATCTTTATGATAAGCGCATGTGCTAAATGCAGCTTTTCGTCCATTCTGTACTTATCTTTAACATCCGAAAAACATGTGAAAAAAAGTACAGACTTGAATAATCCTAGGTGACAATTCCAATATTTCCAACAATCAACCACTTCCAACTGTATCCAATTGTTCCAGTCATCGAGTTGATAATTTCGTTCCTTGGCAGAACAATTTCTCTAATTGTCCATATCTGCGTCTCGCTCCTTATTGAGCACTTTCTGCAATTATTTCGATTGTTCAGTTGTTTTCTTGTGTATCCGATATTGCAGGAAGACATGATTGTAGTTGTGAAAGCGACGCAGTGTATCAACTATAAGATTCAAGGTATCTTCATCATGGGACGGGTATCAGCAGTGGTGGTAAAACTCAAGGAGTGCTCGGATGCATTGGATGGCATCATCAAATGTTTGTTTTTCAGAGGCGTTCAGACAACGTAGAGCGATGGTGATGACTGCAAGCAGACAGCAGCTCATTGTTCCAAGTTCCTTTCCAGTCCACTGGCTAACCTCCTCATGTGATTTCTTGGGTCTCGTTATTGTCAAGTATGCCGGTACGGATAACCACAGCTCGTTGAATTTTGGGAGTCGTTTGAACTTCTTCATGAGTCGTTGGAGCCACCCAAGAGAATGTTTTAACATGCCCAACTGCATTGTGTGAAGGAGGTCTGGATTTGGAAGATCACTGACAATTGAACCGGTGTGGCATTATATATTTTTACCAAGATTGATGCCACACTGTCTAAAAATAGGGGCAGCTTCAACAGGGTCGCAAGTAATTGGCTTGACAACTGGCAGGGTTGAAGAATCAATATCACTGGAGCTTTCAGCAAGTTGGTGAACTCTAGTATCATCGGAATTCTGCAAGTTTGCTAGAGCATTTTCTGTATCGTTTCAGGTTGCTCGGGCGACTTGGTACAATGCTTGATAAACATCATGATCGCGGAGTGCCACCGGAATGTTGATATTCCTGCCCAATTCCTTCTTTTCAATTTCACACGAAGGACATAATATACATCCATGATTTTGCAGTACCACATGCTCTGGATAGTCGGCTACCCATCCAGACAAAAATATATAGCATTGCCAGAAATGATCATCAGCACAATAAGCGGTGAACTGAACATTTTGCACGTTGGTCAGAGGCCACAGCAAGTAGTGGAGAACACTCTGCATGACAAATTGATTATGGGCTCGTTGGTGGCCGTTGTGTGGAGCAGGGATATCACCTAATATCGATGGCTGAGGCAGAAGTGCTACCAGGACAATGCTGTGAGTTGTTGGTTTCATCCGTACGGTGCTGGAGAGGTTGCCAATGGTCATGTATACAGCCAATGATGTCTTATCGCCGGAGAAATTTGTGAGATGTGTCGAATCGGTGAAGAAGATCAGGGAAACAACAGTTTTGCCTGCTGGAAGTCAATGCTAAACGTTGTCAGAACAATTCATTTAATTCTCCAGGCAATTGACATACCTGGGTTTCCCACCACCAGTCTGCTGTGGGTATCTCATTGTATAGACGACACCCATCGTTGCTGAAACATTGCTGAGGAGCATACACTAGATCCTTCTCGTGTGTCTTTTGAAGCAAATGCCATTTGGCGCATAATATGATATCCCAGGAGTAAAACTTGATTGGCTTAGGGTGGCTCTCATTCCATATGAAATTTGTTGTTTGCTTGATCGATGATGAATGGCCAAGGCCATCAGACATTAGGTCGATCATCTGATGGAGTATGTGTGTTGACTTAAGAAATTGTTTGACTGACTATTGGAGCCCTGCGTCTCCCTTTAACAAATCGTCAATCAGACCCAACGTCGCTCCGTGCAGTCAATATCTTCCCAAGGCAAAACTCAGTAGCATCGGAAAATTGATTCCAAGGGTTAGCATGACGATGTGTGGAGTTGTCTTCGGTCTTCGTGTGAGTGTAGTGCAGTGGCAGACCAGTATTTCGCAATGTATGTATTACTGGTACGAATTCTGCAGGTACCGAAGGCTCTGGTGATTGTGATTGTATGTAATCGAGTGCATCTGGCATGGGATCATGGTTCCGAAACAAAGTGGGTGGGTTTCAATTATGCTCATCGCTTGGGCAACGCTGGATGTTTCGCTTCTCTTTTTATCGTTGATAGCTAAACTTGGATGAGATCTTGAGGTAAAGTTGAAAACTACTTGCATCATTGCATCGTACTGTTGGGCATGATTGGTCTCCATGTGTTTGGTCCTCCAGGTATCAGAGTTGAAACACTTGCCACAGACCTTGCAAATGAACATTCCGACATTTCGCTTCTTAGTTGATGGCATTGGCAACTTTAGACGTTGTTGATACGATTTTGTATGTAGTTGAGAGTGAATACCTTATAATCGATTGTGGAATAACACATTGATTGAAAACTCTAAGCTCGATGGATGGATGGCTGCTCTCGAGCAGTCAATCAATGAGTCCATGACTACGAAAAGATGTGCCTGAGTTTCTAAGAGTCTTTGATGGTTGCCCTGGCAACTGAAGTCATTTCAGTGCTTGAAACAAAAAAGGAGTAGGTACTCTAGACATTTCCATCATCATGACCGCTCACAGCCTCAAACAAAAAGGCTCTATCAACGATATGCCAACAGGCGCAATACCGACTACGTATCAGACGTTTACAGCGACTCCCTGAGATGTCAACGTGTCAGAGCCAAACGAGCAGGTTTCGAAAAGCATCTGGATTTGCCGGCAGAAGTCTTCAGAGCGTGTATCGGTGAGAAGTACTCATGCAGGAGTGTCGAAGTGGTACTAACAATTCACCCAGTTGGCTTTTCGTCGCAAGCATTAGTCAGATTCATGGTTTCATTGGCATTTGTATATATTGAGAGCATATCGCTGGCTTAGTAGACCTTACTGACTGGACTAGCACTTTCTGGAGTTGGCAGCATGATTCTTAATTTCTGGGTGGAGTTGTTGGAAGAAGCTGATTTGATTTTTTGATTTTGGCATATGGTTCGGTAATATATTTAATTGAAAGTTTATGTGACAGTGCTTCAAGGTGCCACAGCAACCCTGCAAGTTGCTGCCAAAATAGATACATATGAGTGAGATTTAGTGTTTGTAGCCAAATCTGAAGGCCTTCCAATCAATAAAACAACTCATTGAGTCATCACAACAATGCAAATCGATAAATATTTACTTCCTGCTGATTGCTACCTCTTTGGAGCATGGTGGGTTGTGAAACATTGAGCTTAGTATCATTTGTTATGCTTGGTTTAACGAAGGAAGGTATCAAACTATCATGAGAAATCAACCTCGAACTTAGACATTCAATCACTCTTGACAATGCAAAAGGTTGCCTTAACAACTTGGAGGGCTGAAGTGAACTATTTGTAGCATGTTAAACACAATGCGACGTTTCCATACGGTCCAACTTGAAATTTATGTGATGATGGATTGGATACAAACCTTCGGTTCAACATGATCAAACATCATACCAGTTGAATCACAACTTGCTTCTGCGAAACAATTTTGATATATAAGAGCGCCGCCCCTGGGCACTTGCCCAATTTCCTCCATCTTCCTTAAGCTTCACTCGTCATCTCTCTGGCAATATCTACCATCTCTGAGTCTGAATCCCATTACGAGACTACCCATAAACTAAATATAACTTTTGCATATCTACTCAACAACCTCAAAGGTTGTTTGGCCAATATCGGGTACTATCCTTTTCATGCACATTGGTATAAGCAATCTATCGCTAATTATTGTCAGATCAATCCTGAAAGTTCTTTCGCCAACCCTCCTCATCTATACTATAATGTGAGTCAATCCCTCCCATGCCTATTCATATAAATTAATCAATTTCTAATCATCGTCAGACCAACTCCTCAAGTTGTCAGCTCAATGGTGCGCAAGGAGAAACTGTCCACGGATAGCTACAAGGCAACACTGAACCTGAACAAACTAAGCTCTCGGGCTTTACGGAACCTATGTGCCCGCATTGCATTCCTGACTATACACTATGATGCCGAACTCGAAAGCCGCAAAACTTGACTTGGGCTCCAGCAGGAGATTTTCCATTCGGATGCCAAAACCTTGAAATATTTCGCCCAATTTTCTCTGTTGTTTGGACAACGCGAAGCAATACCGGAGGGACGTCATTGGTGGCTAGCTTGGAGGACTTTCTAGGGGGATATCAGAGATAAATCAAGGACATCAAGGAATTCCGCCGGCCTGTCATGGCCTGCTGCCTGCACTGGGCACTTGCCAGGCCGACACAATACACCCCGGCGAATCCCATCAGGTATGGGGATTCCCGACAACGACACCGAGGCTTCAACTACTAGCAATGTCCTAACGGCCTCACGAGTTGCTCATACACCTCCTACCCATAGTTCCACCCACATTTGTTTCGGATTTCTCCTCCCTGAGCGAAGCCTCAAACTTGATGAATCTGCGGTCCCAATCGACGTCAGCGTAGCTGGCATTGGGGTTGAGCATCAGCATTTGTACGACAATGTCGATTGGCATCAGGGTGTGAGATAGGGAGTCACGCAACTTATTGACAGAACATTGAATGACCTATGGCATGCCGTTCTGCCAAGTTACCTGAGCATTCCAGCTCGTCTACCATGGTCATTCTATGGGGCACTTGCGAATCCTTTTGAAGAAATCGAACATCCTAGCACCCAAGGCTCAGATGTGACTATTACCGGATTCTCGGAAATCATGGCAGGCACGAGGGCAACAGCGTCCAAGTTGGCAACTCGGGCCAACAACAACTCTATTTGTCGTTCATACAACTTCAAACATCTCCCATCAGTCCATATCGCCAGACTGCAAGATGATGCAGTGGTGGCAGCCTGGCTGAAACAGAGACATATTCCCCCCGGCCATGCTTGTGAATCTTTGTTGCCCGATTATTGCGGTAAGTGGTACGGCAACTTCTGGAATCAACACGCCCGTCAGAGATGGCTTTGATTATATTGATGCCTCCCAATTCCCGCTCAAGAACACGATGGAAGATACTCTCGAATACCTTTCAGATGTTGTAAATGATAATAACAAGGACCCCCATAGTTCACAATTCCCGCCACGATAAAAGGGTTCATTAATCGGGTCGACAAAACCTACTGTGCGGTAAGGTGACTGCAGAGGTTGTCCAGGCGATTCGAATCAAAGGCAAATATATGACAACCTTGTCAATCTGTGGATAAGAATGCAAGGATTGGAAACCTCATCTGTTTTCCACACGAAGCGTGTTATCGCCACCGAATGACACCTGAGCCGCATGCTTGGGAGACAGTGCTGTTGACTCGACTGAATCGCTCCAACAACTCTTACTAGCGGTATCGAGATACCAATCCTTTCTCCTAATATATCGGGGAGGATGGTAAATACATGGTGTGGGTAGACACTCCGGAATTGGACGAACATGAGGACGACGACCCCGAATGTGGTTACAACAACTCCCTCAGTCGTATGCTCAGTCGTCTCCGCCCACCCAAACCCCTGACAATCCTCCGCGCAGGCCAATTGCAAACGACCCTCCGACTCCCGGGCCCTCGAACGCTGACCGTGACGATGCCAGCAGCAGCCTCAAGATACGGGCTAGGGGAGAGAAGTGGAGCAGGATCAGGAGTTTGACAATAGGAGCTTGAGAATGGAGATAATGGGGAGGGAAATTGAACCTGTTGGCAGGACAACTTTGGAAATTGGCACAGGGTTTTTTTTTTGGGCTTGTTTTGGTTCTGTTTTTGTTCATTTGGTCTTTGTTTCCTTGGTTGGATTTTGTTTTGTTTTGCATGCAGCTTGTTTCGTTCAGCTATGAGTAATATGAGTGGGAAGGTTCGGCGATTTGGTAGTTGGCAAGACAATTTTGCAGTTGTTATGTTTTGTTTTTTTGCTAGTATGTTACTGGAATGCAATTTATAGGCTCCAACTCCGAGAGCACTCAATGACTCATAGACTGAAACCATAATGTTGCTAGACAATTTTTGAAGTGTCTAACCAAATATTCCGGTAGTAAATGTTCACGGAAATTGTATATCGTGATAGTTAGTACTGTCGGGATGCGCTCCGCTCGACATAAGATATGTTGTTCGAACGAATTCTGAAATTGTTGCACCATCTCAGTTCATTGACATTGACCAATATCTTTACTTCTATGTGAAATAACCCCAGCCCATACTCACGATGTCAGCCACCAGACCATCCTCCTGCAAAGTTGCTACAACATCGAATACTAAGGCTCCAGAAATCTTAAAGTAGGTTCCGCTCAATCTCAAAGTCAATTATCAGTGGGAAGCGCAAGGCGGTGCCACATACTACTGATCAGCAATCTAGTCGGCATTCCAAACAGCCAAAGTAGGAAACAACGCCTGAATCGCTCGAGCAACCCAAAAAACATTGCAGTAACTCCTCCAGCAACCGACCTACCTGCCGCCAATATTAGGACCTTCCGATCCATGGTTCAACAACTCTCCAGCAACCTAACATATCGCCAGTGGCACCGACACAAACTGTCATCAGCAGTGCCGCTATCTCAAATCCGTTGTCATCAATGATGGAGTAGTGTCCAGCCCATTACGCCACAGAGCTGATAAACCAGACAAATTGCCACGCCAACGTGTAAAATTGTCATCACCTTGCGCAAGGCTATCATCCAGAATCCTGAAGTCCCCAAAACCTCTCACAGCATAATGGCAATTACTGACAATAAGTACCAGGCAATGCTCAAACATTCGACACGAACCATTGAGTCTCATATTCTGCAGGGGAAACCATTTTGACCAATCAAGAAGTAGCCTTGGTAATTGCCTTTACAACTCAGAGAATCGCCAGTACTAAGAAAAATCATTGCCAGGAAGTTAATGATTCATGGCAGGATGCAGAAGAGGTGTATGGTTTCAAGGTTTCGTGGAATGCACACAAGAGAAGGCCACCACATATCTATGTGACTTCAACAATTTTCTGCATCGCTGACTTGACTTAACAAATAGATAAATTGTGCCTCAACTCCGTCCGATTGTGAATAATTGGCAAAGCCAGGGCTATAGTCGGATCGCTTTACAACCTCGACAGTTGTTCCTGCAACGCTGACACACTTTCGATCGTTCGGCATTTCTGAAGGATGACCAGTTCATTTGGATACTTGAGGATCGTGAGAAGTCATATAATGTACGTTATCAGTATGCTTCCTCTCCATCGATTTTCGAAATTGACATGACTATTCAGAACATTGTTTCGGCATTCCAGGCCAAAGAAATACCTCATTTGTTTCATCTTCATTTTTTTGAACAAACCCGGAAAGGGGAGCGCAGGCCCGAGGCCAGTACAATCGGATTCGTGAGACCGTCACGCCAACTCTCATAGTGCTCTCAGCAACTGCACTGCAGTGGGTACTAGCAGAGTATGTAAGGACCGAGGGCAAGACTCCTAACAGACACATGAAGCCATCTCCGCAGCTTCTATTCTCCCAGGGGAATGTCATTCATAAGTTCAAGTTGTTCCGTCTACTATGTCCATTGTACTGACAACTCAAGCATTATACATCAAGCATATGGAGCGCTGGAATGGCTTGCCCGGAAAGTATCTTGACTGAGTGAAGATTGGGATCAAGAATCAGTTAAACTGCCTGATTGTTGGCAAGCCAACTCAGTTGGTTGCTCCCCCACTGCCAGTGCCTGCTCCCAACCTTGCAGCGATTAAGCGTTTTTTCGAGGATGACACCGAGGTGAAGAAGGAGCCAATTTACCAACTTCTTCCTTACATACCCATTGTGAATGACTTTTCCTATATTGAAGATGGACTGGACAATGAGGAACATTGTCTCAACAACGAGGTTGATGGTGACAACCAATTCCATGATGGCTATCGATCTGATCAAATTCGTGACACAGATTCTCATATCGGGTATCGTGAAATAGCAGGGGAATTTCAAGGCAATTGTGGGAGTCTGCCGGGCTATCATCCAATAGTAGATGACTCGGATGACGATGGTGAGCTGCTTCCAGATGACGAATGTCTGGTGAGAGAGCAGTGAGAGATGGACAAGAGTGATGAGGTGGAGGAGGAGGTAGAGGAGGCAGAGGGGGCAGAGGATGGGGGTGAGAAGACAGATGGTGTGAATGGCTATGAGTAGGAACAGTATTACAATGCAGAAAATTGTTATGGCAACTCTTAACATTGTTGTGTGGCATAGATAGTGCAATTGAACCATATATCATCCAAATCTGCTGAAATAACCGTGTCAATTCTGAAGAATACCGCTGCAATTGGAGGCAACAATACAACAGTTGACACTGATCAAATGCAGCATCGGTAAGAAGTGACTGTCATAAAGTGCGATGTATATTGAGCAACCAACGCAGTTGCCATGTCAATTGCCAACGTTGTACGGTATAAGACATAGAGACAAGGAATAGCAATGATAGTGGAGTATATATGGAGTGACATATGAAGTTGTACAGTCAATCAAGCCGATTGGATTGTCAGTTATGTAGCGCAAAGGGGTCGTAATATAATGTGTAATTACTTACTCGATATCAATTGGCGATTGCCATAAGCATGTCGTTTAATTGGGATGGCAATGTGACGAGTTGCTGCTGCAACCAGGACTGGAGTGGTAAGCACTAAGTCGATGACACTCACCTAGGTAAGGGCGCTGTTGCGTTGGGAGTGTTGGGAGTGTTGGGAGCCTAGGTAGGCACCGAACGCAACTCGGATATTTTGCTGATGACTACACCCCGGCAGTTGATTCAACCTAAAAGATAAGTGTTCGGACCAGGACTGTCGATCCCCAGCAATGTCAGAATTGTGGGATAACCGAGGGAGTGCACCCCCTTTGGGGAACACCGAGGAGATACAATGACACCAGGTACGTGGCAAAGTATGGGTTGGTAGCTCATTAAATCTTGGATCACTATTCCACTCATTCAGAAGAAAATTAACTAATACGAAGTAATGGTCTGATATGCGTGTCAGCCACATCATCATAAATGCAGGATAACCTTTGGGATGCCTGGTGGGGGCTTAAGCAACCACACATTGTCAAACAGAAACTCGCCATAATCAACTACCGAGACTGGCCTTGCAGCAATGATCGGTTGTTGTTTGAGCACCTGTAATGGCGGTGGTCGAGTGATGGCGGCCGGCAGAAGGCTGGGTAACCGCCCAGTATATAGTCACTTCACGGGAGTGCAACAGCAGTCCAGCAATAATCTTACATATTACTCTTCTCCATAGAATCACGTATTCTCGTCGGCAACCGTAACTATCATCCTTGACATCTCTGGCAGTACGGAGCCCTACTTGCACGTACCCGTCCTTACACTATTATCGCTCTATAATTATCAGATACATTTCGCTCACAAGATTTCGTGATCTTATCCCCTTTTTATCAGCGCATCAAGAACCAGCACAAAAACAAAGAAGCAAAGCAATTAGAGAGTCACATGATGTCTCCAAAGCGAATTAGATCCCAATTAAGAGTAACTGACGATCGTACAAGTGACGACACTCGGCAGGCAGCAGCCTCCGGATCAGGAGATCGACAAACTCGGGCATCGCAAACCAGCTTCACTCTGTTGGTTCAACCTGAGGCCCAAACCTACGACAAAAAAAGCGATGTTGACAATCTCAGCGATATCGAAGACGACGACAAAGGCAACGGCCAAGATGACCCACAGCCCGGTAACCAATGCAAATCAGACACTATCATGAACCTCCTCCAAGTGCTATAACAGATGAACAAGATGTTCGATGGCGTTATCAGGCAGCACGCGATGCTGATGGGGGCCAATCCAAGGCAGTCGAGCGTGCCAACTGAAGTTCCCTCCAATGCCTCAAAGAAGTTCCAAATGTCTAACCCGAAACGCTTCTGCGGTGGAGCTGTGGAATTGGAGATATTCCTAGGCTCTCTCTGTTCAAGCTTCCGAGTTCACAGCCAATTCTTCCCGCAGGGAGACATCGACTACGTCCAGTACGCACTCGACAATCTCGGCAGCTGGTCAAACCATCCAGTACCGAATCCAAGAAAGACGAGTATGACCGACCCAATCTCATGGGGCCAAGACCTACTAGTGAAACACAGCACATGCCTATTTGATTTCAAACTCTTCGTAGAGGAATTGCGGAAGCAGTACGGCGACAAGGAATGGGTGCTCACTACTGGCAGTCGAAATATCACCGAGTTCAAACACGGACATTTCGATAAAAAGGAGACAGTTCGGGCATATGCGAATCGACTATGCAAGTTGTGGCGTGATTCCAACGTTGACGAAACCCAGCACTTCACGCCGCTTTACTATCAGGTTTGGGCGGGCTTGAGGCCAAAGTTGCACCCGAAAATTAAGCCCTTCAACCCCAAGAGCGGCATGTTCGACACACTGGATGCACTTTTTGACCGAGCGGCAGGCGTCGAAACCAAGCCAAATGAAGAGCAAGGGAGACCACCGGAATCATCTCGTTGGCAGACAGGCGACCGAAAACACAACTTCAGACCATCCATCTCCGAGCTGACACAAACTAAGTCCGAAGACTCAGGCTCAGGCTCTGGATCAAACGACAGAAGACGGACCGACTTAGCTCCCGCACCTTGGGTCGCAGCAGAAATCTATGGGAAATGGAAGGCCGAGAGAAAATGCCTTTGCTGTGGCGGCAATCATTGCGCTCATTAATGCACAAAATACTCTCATGCCCACCTACCTGTCAAACTCCACCCAAACTCTGGCACACAGGGTGATCGTCAAGCCAAATGCCAGCGATCGTTTGATACCCAGAAGCCATAAAACGAGTCTACCTCTCTCGATACATAGCTCAGCGGGAGAGGCTGGACGAAATAGAGCTGGGAATAGAAACCCTTGGCTCACGGGCATTAATGGCAACTTTGGACAGGATTCAACCCTACCAAATATCACTGAAATCAAGGATAGTGCTGGAGAGCCCGCGGGCCCAAATGTCGAGCCAGTATCTCAGCGGCACATCACGTCCATATTGGGCTCACATTATTCACGAAGTTGGAATTCGAGATCAACAAGGCGAAACGCACCGTGTACGAGCACTTATCGACCGCGGT
The DNA here is from genome assembly GCA_015178995.1 of Trichophaea hybrida. Lineage (NCBI taxonomy): Eukaryota > Fungi > Ascomycota > Pezizomycetes > Pezizales > Pyronemataceae > Trichophaea > Trichophaea hybrida. The sequence goes on along the minus strand of WHVE01000435.1, from coordinate 34,653 downwards.
GCGACAAGCATCTTTATGTCTCCAAAGCTCCGGAAGAAACTTGGCCTGAAAGACAAAGCGGCGGGCATCACCACTATGGGACTTGATGGGTGTGTGATGGAACTTGTGGGGGACAGCCAGAAAGTAAGGATGATGGTTCAGTACCTAGAACATCTCACACCGGTTGACGAGTCGGATGTACTGGTCGTACCAATGCAGGCCTACTATCTGGTACTAGGGTTGCCTTGGTTCAGCACCCAAAACCCCGATATCGATTGGAAGCGGCGGCGATTGATCACTCTACGGACACCAAATTGGAGTACTTCAGGAGAAAACGTGCACTTGGATAAGACCTCACAGGTGGACAATGACCCCCGAAGGCAAGAAGCGGCTACTCCGGATATTGCAATACTGGGGGCTACTTTATTTGAAAATCTTTTAGCGAGCGACATGGTTGTGAAAGCATTCACCCTGCCAATTGGGGAGTGCACCGGGCTGCTGGGTGCAACTTTGGACGTCAAAAGCATGGATAGACCAGGTGAGACCCAAGCGCTGGACGACGACAAGCAGAAGCAGTAGCGGTAGGTGTGGCAGAAGAGTTACCAACCATGCAGGGCATAAATGACTGCTACCGGCTTGCCGAGTCATGAAGGGAGTATACCGGCCATGGTGCCTTGGTTCCTTTGTGGATGGCCGTTGGACCAGTGGCTCCTGGTTTCTGCGACACTTCCGCTCTCACTTTGACGTATGAACTCAGTGCTAACACGTGCAAATGGAGCAGAAGCGGAATTGATAGTCACCGATAATGGAGGGCGCATCCCTGCTAAATATTAAGAATTCGCGAGGTTTTTAGTAAGGCTAAGGCAGAGACATTAACACCGCACCGGCCAATTGACCATGTGATTGATTTGGAGCCCGGCCATCAGTTGCCATATGGGTGGATATACAACCTTTCCATGGTCGAGCTGCGAACCTTGAAGGCTTACATTGAGATGAACCTGGCAAATGGTTTCATCCAGCAGTCATCATCGCCGGCAGTGGCACCTATACTTTTCGACAAAAAGAAAGATGGGGACCTCAGGCTTTGAATCAACTATCAAGCCTTGAATGCAGTGACTGTGAAAAACAGGTATCCACTCCCTCTAATCTCAGAGATGCTTGACCGTGTGCACAATGCCAGGATTTTCACCAAGCTGGATCTCAATGGGGCCTATAATGTGATTCAAATCAAAGAAGGCGACGAGTACAAAACGGCATTCCGAACTCAGTATGGCCTGTTTGAATACCAAGTCATGCCCTTCGGCTTGACAAATGCACCGGCTACATTCCAGTTGTACATAGTGTTAGCAACGGTTCCGGGTTCCCCAGCTGCGGTCCGGGTTGGAACCGGAACCTTGTCCCCAGGTCGGTTCTGGAACTGCCAAGGAACCAAACTGCCCAATCACAAGCGGTTCCAAACCCGGACCGGAGCCCCGGGTCCGGTTCTGGAACCGCCAAGGGACCAAACCGCCCAATCACAAGTGGTTCCAACCCGGAACCGAACTGAAACCCACCAGGTTTCGGCAGGTTTTACTTGCAGCAGAGCCTTATTTTTCATCGGCCCCAATAATCACAGCTTTTCTGCTCCAATTAAGTATCTGAGTTCAGATTGGATCGTGATATGTTATATGCGTAGATTATGCAGTTTTTGACGCTGTTTCACTTCCTGTTCACCGATTTGCGATGCGATTACTATTCGTTGAGTCGTTGTGAAATAAAGCCGAACATTCGGCCACGATCGACTGTTTTTCGCAGTGACTCAACGAATACTAACCGTATCACAAATCGGAAATGGGGAGGTGAAAGAGCATCAATAACTGCATAATCTACATATACAACATATCACGATCCAATCAGAACCCAAATACTTAATTTGAGCGATAGTTTTGGAGAAGAAACCTGCCATAACCCAGCAGGTCCTGTTCGGTTCCAGGTCGGAACCGCTTGTCATTGGGCAGTTCGGTGACTGGGCGGTTCCAGAACCGAACAGTTGGCCTCAGTTCTGGGTTTGGAACCGGGGATTACTGCCGGTTCGGGTTTGCTACGGTTCCGGAACTGGAACCGACCTGGACCTATAATTTGGAACTGTTGCTAACACTAGTTGTACATGGACGATTGCCTGAGATCCTACATTGACGACTTCGTTGGGTGTTACCTTGACAATAGCCTGATTTATATGGAAAATAATACAGAGCACAATGAGCATGTGAGACAAGTGCTACAACGACTTCGCGAATTCAGCCTCTACTGCAAAGCGGAAAAGTGTCAATTCGGAGTAATGGAGGTCGGCATCCTCTGGTTCATGATCTCCCCCGACTGTGTCGGCATGGAAACAGACCGCATTGCAACGATCGAAAACTGGCCGACTCCGAAATCAGTTCGGGACGTGCAAGTGCTTCTCGGTTTCACCAACTTCTACCGGAGATTCATAAGGAAATATGCAAAGGTGACATTTCCACTCACTGAACTACTAAAGTCAATTGAGCCCAAAAAAGTTGAAAAATTGAGAGACTCCGGAGGTCGCACGAAGTCAACCAAAAAGTCGAAAACCAAGTGGGAATGGACAAGAGAAGCCAAGTTGGCATTCTGGAAACTCAAGAGAGCCTTTTCCGACGCACTGATCCTGCAGCACTGTGACCCATCCAGGCCAATAATTCTCCAGACTGATGTGAGCGGCTTTGCGATTGCTGGCATTCTCAATCAGTTCGATGGCTTTGGAATCTTCCACCCAGTCGATTTCTACTCCCTAAAGTGCTCTCCGGCCGAGCAGAACTACGACATATACGATTACGAACTCTTGGCCATCGTGGAGACAATAAAACAGTGGCGATATTACCTTGAGGGCGCCAGGCACAAAATCATAGTGCAGTGCGATCACAAGAACCTCCTGTACTTCCAGACGTCGAAAATGGTCTCCCGATGGCAAGCCTGCTGGGCCGAAATCTTATTATCGTATGACTTTGTCATCAAGCATCTGCAAGGCACCAAGAGCCCAGCGGACGGCCCGTCAGGATGGCCTCACTATGAGATCGGCTGTGAGAGATCCATCGCTCAAGTCCTGGCTACCACCCCTGTCCAACCATATGATGACCTGCTGCATATGATTAAGGCTACCTTGACTACCGATCCATTGGCCGTTGACGTCTCGGCAAAGCTAGTCGACAAGCCATTGGCTGACGGTGAAAACAATATAGATAAGGAATGGGAAGTCGTCGCTGGAGCTCTGACATACGAAGGGAGGATATACGTCCCTGCAGACAAGACTCTGTGCGGCAAAGTGATATGTCTTTTTCATGACAATCCTGAATCCGGTCACTTTAGACCCCTGAAAACTGCTGAACTAGTATCTAGAAACTTTTACTGGCCTGCAATGGACGCGTACATCCGACGATATGTGAACGGGTGTGAAGTGTACCACCGAGTCAAATCCCCCCTGCCATGCCTGCCACGGAGTCAACATGCTGCTGGAACCACCATCTCGACCCTGGACAGGAGTCACCATGGATTTCGTCACCGACTTGCCTGAATCAACAGCATCCGAATATAGGGGTTTCCTTGTCATCGTGGATCGGCTCACAAAGATGGCCATCAATCTCTTATGTAGGAAAGACCTCGATTCACCAGAACTGGCCAGGCTTGTCTTTGAGCATGTTATTTGCAAACATGGTGTACCTGACGACATCATTACTGATTGCAGCACTCAATTCACAAGTCGATTCTGGACGAGAGTCTGCTCTCACCTGAGCATAGACCACCGGCTCTAGACTGCCTTCCATCCTCAAACTGACGGCCAGACGGAGCGCCAGAACCAAACAAGGGAACAATACCTCGGAGCATTTTGCAACTATGAGCAGGATATTTGGGTCGAACTCTTACCCTTGGCCGAATTCGCATACAACAACTCCATGCATGCTTTGACGAGAATGACTCCATTCTGGGCCAACTACAACTACCATCCGACCATGCAGTTCAAGGCACCGAAACAAGCGCACTTGAAGTTGGAGGTGCAAGTTGACTCCATGGCTACCGGATTGGAGGAAACCCATCAAATCTTCCGAGAGAACCTGCTGGAGGCCCAAGTCTGCCAGACGAAGTATGCCGGAGGCTAGGAAATGACGTTCCAGGCTGGAGACAGGGTCTGGCTCTCGACTCGGAATATAAAGATGACTAGGCCCTCCAAGACACTGGATTATAAGAGGGCTGGGCCATATACAGTGAATAGAGCCATGGATAGGAATGCTTACAAATTAGACTTGCCGAATACAATGTGCATGCACAATGTTTTCCACGTGTCTCTGCTTCATAGATACTCGCCTCCCGCAATTGGCCAGCCGCCATCAGAACCGCAGCCGACGATAGTCGATGATTCCAATGAATGGGAAGTCGAAAGAATTCTTGACTCAAAGCGATGCTACCGAAAGCTCCACTACCTTGTCCAATGGGCCGGATACAACTACATTCAAATGAGCTGGGAACCTGCATAAAACCTCAAGATTGCTCGAGAACTAGTCTCCAAGTTCCATCAGGAGCACCCTTCGAAGCCACAATGCTGAAGTGTTTCGGGGACATTTCATTGGCCATGAATCCAAAATTTTAGTGGGTCCACAAATTAGGAGGTATTTTGTTTGTTTGAATCATATTGTATTCACCCCCAAAGGGGGCGCCCAGTTTCGTTACCTAACCGGCCATCCTCGAGAGGACATGACATAATCCATTTATCCCTGTGTACTTCAACAACGTGAGCTCTTTGTGTCCGCCAAGCCTTGTTATCTCCAAGTCGTACCACCCTTATCTCCTTCCCCCCATTTCCGCCGGCACACTACACCCTCCAATCCCACCCATTCCCCACCCACCATACCACCTAAACTTCCCTCTCCCATGCAGGGTCTCATTGATGTCATCGCAGTGGAATACCCCAACCGACCAATCCCCTGTCCGTTCCGCCCCTCCCCCTACTAGGACGTGGTGAATCAACCAGCATGCTTGTTGAATGCGCAGAAGGTGTGTTGAGTTCTTAGTCATGAGTGTTTTCGGAGCGCCTGGGGGGCAGGCACTGGGATTCGAACCCATAACATGCAGCATAGTAGTACAGCTTCTCATAAGATCATCAGCATGATACCACTACACTACGGGGGCCCGCCCCAAATTAGGAGGTATGGCGCAGGCCAAATTGGACGGTTTCTTTAAGTATCTTCTTGTGTATTCTTTCTCTTCTTTCATTGGATCTCAGCCGGTACAAATGGCGTCGGCATGGGGTTTGACCTCCTACCACTGGAGGTGGAGTTTTCCCGTGTACCGGATTCACCGAAAGGTCACCATTGAGTGGTACCGATCGGTTGCGGGATTTATGAGGCCGTACAAACGTGTACGAGCCTGGATCTTTATTTCTTTCCTTCTCTTCTCATGTATGGATATGGCAGCCCAGGGGGTCTGCAGCTAGAGAGGGGGATGATGTAATAGTGGTGTTCGAGTCATGGTGGCCGGCCGAAGGCCGGGTAACTGCCCTGTATATAGTCACTTCGCGGGAGTGCAACGGCACTCCAGCGATAATCTTACATATTACTGTACTCCATATAATCACATATTCTCATCTGCAACCGTATCTATTATACTTGACATCTCTGGCCATACAGAGCCCTACTGGCACATGCCCGTCCTTACAGCACCCACCTCAGTAGATTAAGTACTATCGCGATAGTACAATACACACACATCACAGTATTAGAGAAGTACCGTCATACCTTACTGGTATACCTCTGACGTGGAAATACTCATATATCAAAAGACCACATAAACCCACGGTTTAAACACAATGATCAAGCTCTACCAACAATCCACAGTCAGAACAACAACAGCAGAAAACCACCTGAAATATTATTAAGTTTTTTACCTCAAGAATACCATTTTATTCATGTCCCAATATGCACGTGAACATATTATCATTTACAACGCTGCCTACCTACATCATTATTGCCAAACCGAAGCCCACATCAACTTCCAGTTCGAGTTCTTGCAAAACAATAACCTTGTTGATGATTACTTCCACTTTTGCGAATCCAGCGAGTATCCCTCGCAGGTATCCTACGAGGAGTCCTCTGAAGACTACCTACAGGACTCCTACAACTTTTAAGGTAACGGCCGTACGCTGCGAATGCCAGTGTACCTCTATACACTACAATGACTATGACGAACCACCATTGAAATACACTTGTTCAGTTTTATCTTGGTTATCAATATTAGGCTATATCGACATCGAGTACAACGATATTGATCTGCTTCCACCCACTCAGGAATACCTCCTTAACAATATCTATTCACACAAATCTCTCATGACAATGCTTGAAGTAGCACTGATGAATTTGCAGCCTGATCCACAAATAGAGTCATATATGATTCCAATTGCCAGTGAGGGCTGCAAAGTGTCAGAGAGGTATGCAGAGCAGAGTACGCAAAGGAGGAAGTTGGTGGACCCCCCTGAAAGTGGTAGAAATACTGAGAAATGCTTCTGTGAAATTGTGGAAAATTCACAGGTACACTGGGAGCTACCTGGAGCATATTACAGCACAGAAAAATTCATATAGAATGGTTTAGAAGCCTCCCAAGGCCCACAGAGGATTCCGGAAGGTGGGTGTCAGGCCAGGAAGGAAATTGCATTTTCCTGATGTAAGACAGTGCAAATATACTGGTATAGATTGATTATTGTCTTTCAACTGGCTGTTTTCCTTCTTTGCTTCTATTTCTGCTCCTGTACCTGTTTCTGCCCCTTCTCCTGCTCCATTATTTTTCTACACTCACTACCAATAGTACTGTTATCATAATTCAGTATACAAATTACTTGTTCGATCATAAAATGTCTTTTGTCAAATAGTTAAATAGCGCAGTAGCGAGAATAGTAACAGATAGTTATTAGTATTGAACACTAGATCTTAGTTTAATGAGAACTCATATACCTGTACACTGTGGTTTGGAAATTGCAATTGTGACCTCAATCAAGTCAAATCAGGGGTAAAGCAAGTAATTTCCCCTTTGCTTGCTGAGGTTTCTGAGGTTTCTGATATTTATAAAGCATTCATAAATGCTTTATAAAGTCATGCCAAAGCTAGAGCTGAGTGGCCTACTCTCTTGAATGTATCATGAACTGATTAGGAACCCTTGACAAGTATGGTGCTCAGGTGTACATCTCACCCAGAGTTTCTGAAACCTATATTCAAACATTTGTTTGCTGAGCTCGCAAACATCAGAGAGCTCGGCAATGTACTTTTCGTTTTTGCTGATGCTGTTGCCCATTCGCCCCACTATGGCGCCCTTATGGCTAATACGAGGGGTATGATGAATCCCCCCCCTTATATGGATAAGCGAATTTGGCAACCCATTGGTGGTTTAATGCCTGAGAAGGCTCCAGCCACACCTCTGAATGACGTCAAGAGCCTCCAAGCTAAACCGCGAGCAGTGACGTCAGTCAACTTGCGCCAACAGGGAATTGATGTGCGTATAGTGATCGATTAGTCTGTTTCTCGCCGCACCAACTTGATCTCATCTTAAGCAGCAGTCGAGTGGGTATGATGAATACGATCCAGGATATATAGCACATGTACAACGAGCGAAGTGATCCGAGGAAGTAAAAGAAAGACTAGGGGTCTAAATTGCTAAAAAATCAAACACCGAGAAAGATACAATGCTGTAGGTATTTTGACAAAATTCATACAGTGCTCACAAATACTCTATGCTCCACCAACCACCACCACGATCATCCCTAAGCTCCAACCGCCTTTGTAATCGCATCCATGCTCAAACTTTTTGGCCTCTCAATTGGCAGACCCAATGCTCTGTCCCAAATCAACTGCGCTAACGCTCCCAATCCACGACTTACACCGAAGGTAACGGTGTAGTATAGATCCTGATTGATACCGTAATGATGAAAGAGGCATCCGGAAGCAGAATCGACGTTGGGATGAGGGTTCTTTGTCTTTCCATGTGCTGTCAATACACCAGGCGCAATCTCGCTCGTCTTCTCGACGAGCTTGAAGACTTCGCTGTTCCTGACGCTTTCCCTGCTCTTGGCGAAGTCAATGAGGGCCTCGAAGCGAGGATCAGGCTTGCGGAGGACGGCATGGCCATAGCCTGGAATGACTTGGCCAGACTTGAGGAGATCCCAGAGGTAGTTCTCCACGTCCTTGGATGTGTAGCTGCTTCCAATCTTCTTCTGCATGGCCTGGACGAAGCGGAGGACTTCCTGCGCCGCCAATCCGTGGAGGGGACCGGCAAGACCCTGGAGACCGGCAGAGTAAGCAAGGAATGGGTCGCTGAGAGCCGAGCCAACGAGATGAGTGGCGTGTGAGGAGACATTTCCACCTTCGTGGTCACCGTGCAGGGCAAGGTAGAGTCGGAGGAGGTCGACAAATCCCTCATTATCCGCCTTACTAAGCATAGCAGCATAATTGTAAGACCAATCTTGTTCCAGGTCGACTTCCGGAAGTGCTCCACCCCTGAGATAGGTGTTTTGGTAGATCTTAGCAGCAATGGTGGGCAACTTCGCAAGAAGCTGGATGGAGTCATCAAAGACTGGCTCCCAGTAGTTCGCTTTGGATAGAGCACCTTGCTCGTACAGTTTGGCGAACTTGGAGTCATGGTTCAAAGCAGAGACCGCAATTGCAACTTATATCAAGCACCATCAGCACAGCCACCCAGGTTAGGAAAGGCAATGGGAGGATCGTACACTGAGTCATAGGGTGCAAGGTTGTAGGCAAATTATCCAGCAACTGCTCAACAAATTTTGGCAATCCAGCGTTCTCAGCGAGTGTTCGACTCAGTCCCCGAACCTGTTCGGTTGAGGGTACCTGGCCAGTCAACAAGAGCCAAAACATTCCCTCGGGAAGCATCTCCTCCCCCAATTTCCCCTTTGGCAAGATCTTCTGGCATTCCTTGATCGTCTTCCCGTGGAAACGGATACCCTCGTTTGCGTCAAGGACGGATCCTTCCCAGAGCATGCTCTTCAATCCACTGCGATAACGTCAGGAATCGACGTGCTGTGACGGAGCACGAAGACATACCGCATGCCGCCAATGGCATTTTCAACCTTGATCTCTCCCAGCGCTTTGTCGCCATGTTCTGCCTTCAATTTCTTGAGCTGTTCTCGCTTGGCTGGAATGGCTTCTTTCAGAGTCTGCTTCAGGTCCTTCTGGGATGTAGATGCGTATCGCTGGTTGGCGTATGCAATTGAGAGAGGTCGGAACTACAAGGGAAGAATCCCGTCAGGCATGCTCATACAATCTTCGTTTCTCTCCTATGGATACTCACAGTTGCTGGTCTCAGGGCCCTGCAGCTTCGGATACAAGCGGTTGAAGCCATTTTGGAGTGGTAGGAGATATATATGTGGAGAGGAGGAGTGATATCAAATCGCAGCTGTTGGAGGGATATTCATGTGAATACGAGATCGAAAGAATTCGGGGTTCGGTATCTCGGACGACGGGAATGTTGTGCGATGATGAAGTGGGATCTGCAGGGGATCTGGATGGGGATGCGGGATGGGTCAGGAATAAGCAGCGTGGGGATGTACCCGAGAGCTCGACGCAGCTGTGAACCACGAGCCGACACTAACCGTGAGGGCTAGGGATGCCTACCACACGCATTCTCTGCAGCATCACAGCTGAAGATTGTAAGTACGCTTCTGTAAATCGTCAGCTATTCTCGTCGGGTCAATGCAATGTGTCAAGGCTACCAACTGCCTTTGCTATCTGAAGGCGAACAACTGCTCAATTCCGGGACAGCATGGCCCGACTAGCATGCGCATCTTTGAGCGTCCTGTCTTGGAGCTGGAAAAGATTCAATCAAAAGACTCAAAGGTCGCGAAGAAATTAGGATAAAGCTGCATGATCGGCGTTCCTAGCTCTGTAAGTGGCACCCCATAGATTCCTACAGCTTCCAAACAAATATGAAGCACGCAGCATATGTCTCACCGGAAGCCCAGAGTCCGCAAGCTATTTTGCTTGGAAGGGTAACTTGAGTTCCCCGGAAGGTCCAGGATCCGTTGAAAGCACAGGAGCCGTGAGAAGCTGCTGGCTGCAGCACAGCGGATGTTGCCATGTGTGATATGAGCATTGAGTCGGATCTCAAAATCCACGGAAAATTTCAAGCCCTTGAATTAATTTTATATTTCATGTATTCCTCCTACATTCTTCAAAGGATCTGATCTTCTAACTAGTCCCCTCCACGCTTCTCCCAATCTGCAACACCGATCAGTCCAACCCCCGAAACCATCATCTCAACAATAGAAAAACTCACCATTCCGATCCACCGCAAGATACACCATCTTCGGGTTATCCTCCAACACCATGTTTCGAAACTCTTCATCAGAGATTTCATGAGAGTTAGATCCCTGAAGTGTCCTGATCACCTCATCGGCAGCCAACATTTTCTTCTCATCGGTAGTACCGATAATAATTGGCACCTCGGGGTTCTTCCTCTGCACAAAATAGACGCTGTCGTTGCCGCGGTCTGTGTCGACAGCGTGGAGATACTCGCAAGCGGCCATGGGCTGTATTCGCATGGAGTTCACGTGGAGGTAGGGAGCTGCATCTGGAACCGAGACTTTGGGTTTCTCGTCGATTGTGGGAATTGATTCCCTTGATGTGATATCAAGCCGGGTTTTCTTGTCCACTGTGGGAATTGGCTTCGTGTGCTTTGAAACCTTGGGGTTGGATGAGACGCTCTTTTTGGGGTTCTTCCGGCGTCTTAGAGAAGGGAAGCGCAGGCAGAATAATAGCTTCATCGCTGCAGCAGGAGTGAGAAGGAAGAAACGTTGGTAAAGAAGTGGGGAGAAATGGCAGACGCTGTCAGAGGGAGGGGTGCTTTGGTTTTATGGGAAAGCCAATTAAGCTGTTGGGCCATAGAAACTTTATGGGCTCATGCTTTCGTTGAGGCCGGCTCCTAACCAAGACGTACGATATCCCATCCGTGAGAATCACACTGGAGAGCAAAATATAGGGCAATTGGTCTCAACTGATCTCTGGATTTGTATCGAGCTTAAAGAAAAACAATTGATGAATGACTACCTATGACCTCTCATACACTCACGAATATTGGTAGCTTAGCCCATCTTTTAAATCCAGTAATATATTGGCAAGACAATTTCCATGGGTAAAACGTCATCACTTTTCTGCGTGCGATACCAATATTGAAGTCCATATCTCCGAGCCCAATACCGAGCTAGCGCAGGGATCATGGACAAAAGCTCCACCGCCCATTCTCCACACAATGACCTCCGCCTACACCACCCTCACAACCTTCTTCCACGCCCACCGCACCACCGCCGCTCAAATCTCTATCCTCCCCTCCCCCTCCCCATCAATCCTCATCTCCACCCCACACCTCGGCATCCCAAAACAATGCCTAATCTCCGCCTTCACCCACGCGCGCACCGTATTCTCCTCCGCCGATGATGACCCCACCACACTCCTAGACGCAACCACGATCCTGATCCTCGCCGCCTCAGAACACCTAACCGCAATCAACACGCGTAAACGCCTCCTCCTTTCCTCTCAGCACTCACCATCTGAGGAACTAGTACTCCTGGAGAGCTTCCTCACCTCGCCGCTTCCACGCCACAATAAGTCGCCGCTACTGTGGGCGCATTGGAAATGGGTGGTGGCCACGTTCGCGCTCGGACCTGGGTTATATCAAGAGCTGGAGGTGGTGCAGAGGAGCGCAGATGTGCATCCGAGGAATTATTATGCGTGGGATTATGCGCGGAGGGTTGTGATTGCTCGTGGGGAGGTGGTGGGGGAGGAGACGGTGGAGATGCATTTACGCTTTTGCTGGCGGCATGCGGCGGATGTGGGTGTGTGGATGTTTTTGGGCTTTTTGCTAGAGAGGGTGCGGGATTGTGTGGTTGTGGAGAGGGTTTTGGAGGAGGTTATGAGGTTTTGTGATGTCGCGCCTGGACATGAGAGTTTGTGGTGCTTTGTTAGGACGTTTATTGGTAAGTTGATGGAGCCAGAGGCGAGGGGGAGGTTAGTGGGAATGCTTGAAGGGTGGATTGGGGAAGAAGTTGTGGGTGAAGAAAGGGAGAAGGAGAAGCGTTTAGAGGAGAGGGCACTGAGGTGGGTCGAGAGATTCGGAATAAAAGAGTGACTGCATTCCAAAAGAGGCAAGTGAAACTTCCATGAACTCCTTAATGCTCACGATGAACTTGGCGATGAGTCTGCATTGTCCAAGTTTTGGTATCATACATACATTCCGTCGAAAAAAAGAATCCACATTTATAGGTGAAAATCACAACAATCTTAAGAAGCAAGCTCTTTTCGCCAGAACAAAGGAAAATTCCCATCAATTCGTCTACCCAATCATTCGTCTCTTCATGTGCCCATCGTTATCGTGTCCATAATCTAAGGGAGAGGTATTCCCTCGTATTCTCCGTATCCTAGTGCCAGGTTCATATTCTGCAAGCACTGAGTTGCGGCGCCCTTCAGTAAATTGTCAATTGTGGCACAGATAACCACCCGTTTGCCTGACGAGTGAACGCCAAAGCCACCGATTTCCTACCACTAATGTAAGCTTTGACGAAGCATACTACTATGTGTTGGAACAACTCACCACTCCATGTTTACCAGAGATGTTCTTCACCAATGGAGCCTCTCCCACGACCTTTATCAGCTTCTCGCCAGCATATCTGTCCTGGTAGAGGTTGCGGATATCCCGCGAAGTAAATTGCTTGTTTAATGGGATGTTGACGGTGTGATGGATACCCTGGAACCAAGCCGCGACATGTGGCGTGAATCCAACAGGTACGCCAAGCTGGCTTCCAATCTCACGTTCGTGGATGTGATCCGTCAGTGAGTAAGGAATCAAGTTGTCCTTGAGCTGATTCACATCGTTCTTGGGGGACGGCTTAGTTCCTGCACCAGAATAACCAGACACACCAAAGATGGACGGGTCACCACCGAGGTGAGGCACCAGGGGTGCAATGGCCAACTGGGCGGCTGTGGCATAACATCCGGGGTTGGAAATACGGGTGGCCTTAGCAAGCTTTGATCGAGTTACCAGTTCTGACAATGTTAGTTTGTGTTGGTGGGGGTTGCTGAAGGGATGGAAGCATACCAGGCAATCCGTAGGTCCACTTGTCGTCGAACCTATAATCCGCACTCAAATCGACAATGACACTCTTGCCGCTTCCTGCCTGATCCACGGCATCTACAAATGGCTTGCAAACTCCGTTCGGTAATGCCATCACCCAGCAATCCACTTCATTGTTCTCCTCCATTCGTCGGATATCTTCAACTCCGAGATTCTGGTATGTAATATCCTTGCCCCCCCTCGTGTACCCCTCCAAAGTCTTTCCGGCCAGCTCTCGGGATGAAACATGCGTCAGTTCAAACCTGGGGTGGGAGTTGAGGAGCGTGATGAGCGCTTGACCAGTGTAGCCCCGTGCGCCGATGAGAGCGACTCTCGAAGACTTTGAGTTTGAAGCATTTTGCTTGCCCATAGGGGGGTTCGGGTTCGTTGTGGAAGCAAAGCCTCGTCTTCCGGAGACATGTACCCTTTGGGTGAATCCCTTTCGCGCGCCGAGACGAGCAGGTGTGGAGAAGGCCCTAGCTTGTTGCTTTACTCCAGTGACACCACCGGAGGCGATGTCCGCAGTTTGGACACCAGACGAACCAGCGTACTGACCGATGATGGCCTTCACCTCTTCTGGTGACTCGGCACCGTACCAGAACAATACCTTTCCGCTATGGGCAAAGCTACCCTGAGCTTTGTCAAAGTGCCAGCCCAAGTTTTCATCGTTGTGTTCTGCGCTCCACACTAGTTTTGGGTATTCCCGCTTGACGGCGTTAAAGACGTTGTCAGCGACGTTCTCGAGCCATCCGGCCTTGGTGGAAGTGAAGGTGTCTAATACAGCTGGCTGGGCCCCCTCGCCGGGCAAGACAATCGCAAGAACTTCCAAGGGCTCATCTGCGTAGGCCTGGAAAGATTTCGATTCAAGTTCGTTGAAATAGCGTCCGCCATCAGCCTTAGCACGAACCAATACTTCCTTCAGCTTGTTCTTGTCGGGGAATTCGTTCACGCTGGTCTTGGCTGTGAGCTTATAACCCCTCCTGATCAAGGTACCAGCACCCGTGTCTGTGAAGAGTTCCTTTTGGAGATCTTCAGTATGGATAATTGCTACACTGGATGTTCGTGGAAGTCCATCTAAGAGGTCCTTGATCTCCTTGATCTTTAGTCTGGTGCCGAATCGGCACCACCACTGAGACATCAAGTGGTCGTATTCCTCGTCCAGGTTGATTGTAGAGATCTTCTCGTTCGTCTCCCCGTTAAAAAGACCGCCCTTCTCCGAAAGGTACACAATCTTGAGCGGCTGCAGAGCACGAGCCAACTCTCCGGCGGCAACATCGGCGTTGACGTTCAACAATTGTCCTTCGACGGTTTCGGCAGTAGATGTGAGGACTGGGAGGCAGCCGGCGCGGATGGCTGCTTCAATCGGTGACTTATCGACCTTGTTGATCTTTCCTACAAAGTTGTACTTTTCGCGGTCAAGGTAGTCGGCCTGGAAAACGCCTCCGGTAATGGGCCTAGCTCGAACACCCATCTTCTCCAATGCCTCCACGAGCTTCAAGTTTTCGTCCAAAAATAACTGTCTTGCAACCGCAAGGGTCTTTCCATCGGTAACTCGAATACCTTCCTCGAATTGGGGTTCAACACCGGCATCTTCGAGCAATTTGTTGAGCTGAGGCCCAGCCCCATGGACTACGACCGGGAAAAGACCAACATGGTTCAGGAATGCCAGTGATGAGGCGAGGGATTCAAGGTGTTCAGTAATAATGGCTCCACCGACCTTGATAACGGCGAATTGCTGCGATTGAACGGAGGTAAAATGTGAAAGGTATTGCTCAACTTCGCGCTTGGAACCGATGTTGTTTAGTAGTTGAATGACGGTGGATCGGGTTGAGACAGGAGATGCTTGATTCGGTGAGGTGGACGTAGCATACGAAGCCCTGAGTTTCACGGCCGCAATCGGAGAGGCGGCAGCGACATTCGGTCTAAAAGTGCGCAGGGTTACCGGAGAGGTGCGAAGGGACCGCCTCGAGCAGCTGCGGAGAGCGGAGGAGAGCATTTTGGTGAACAATGGGAGAGAGTGTGTGGAGATCAAGAACGGGACGTCGCGAGGACGATTGACTGAAAAAGAGTCGAGTCAATCAGCGCAAAAAAACCAGCTCTGTGAGAGGGCGGGGAAGTAGAGCAATGAGAAATGAGCAATGAGCAATGAGCGGGTTTGAAGGCGATAGAACCCCACACCACACTAATTCTAGTCGCCGGCTCGACGGAACTTGTCGAGTTAATTCAATTCTTCAATTCTCCAAAACAGGACAGATAAAGATAGATTGATGGGAGAGAAAAAATCTAGAGTACAGGCCAAAATGTTTTCTCACAAACTGCTGTTGGTTGCCAGCTGCATGGTGCCATTGAGCATCGAAAATTTTCAAGGAAAGGTGACACGAAAATACCTGTTCTCTCCACATGCCAAGTCCGATCGTCATGGTCGGTCACCACTCGAGGTAGATCCCGCAGTTGGAGGTCGCCGCACGCAGGGTGGCAGGATACCGCGCCCTTCACTGGCAGGGGTGTGAGCATTGGCCATGACAATGGAGGAAACGCCGCTGAAGAGACTCCAGCCAGCTTCGTGGGTTAGTGTTATAGATACGTCACTTTGGCAAGAACCGGGCCGTTTCATGGGTGTCAAATTTCGGGTCTCCATCAGGGTAGGGGCTTTTGGCTCTGTAGTGCAGCATGATTTCCAAACTGCTTTCCACCCCACACGAACTCCGCAAAATCCCAAAGTTGTTTACAAGCAGCAATTGGCCGCCGATCCTTCAGCCTTTGCCACACTCCGTTTAAGTATACAAAAACAAACTCCACTAGCTCATTCTCACATCATCTGATATTCCTCGATGTGCAGGAAAAGGTCGATGATAGCAACCCCCACGACTGTGTTGCTGTTGTGTGAATTTTTACCAAAACACATGTCGATAATTTACCACGCCTTGGACTGGCGAGATTTGTGTTGCTACCGGATATCGATGAAATGTTCGGTTAGTGGAATTCGGAGAGGCGTCCTACAAGACTCCGTAGGTGACATTCGATGTTTGGTGGAGTGGCGTGCTCTCTACATACATCATGAAACTTTGCAAAAGTATTCCGGGACAATTCGCCTTGCCTCATCCGATACCATGCAGCAATATATATTTGAATAGACCAAAGGTTGCTGCTACCTGTGTAGGATCTGGGGCAGCTGTAAAGAGAACGCCAAAGAGCTGCCAAATTCGAACTCAGATACATGCAATTAGATCCTGCGGTAGAAGTCGGTTCAGGCTGTGGTGGAAAATTTTTGCTGCCGGAGCATATTTCCCTATATTATCTGATGATTTCTGCAGGGCAGTCACCGTCCTGAGACATGAGCCAGGATTGGACAGGACGTTAGGTATTACTTCGTATATATTGGCGGGATGTGATATCGGAGAGCATCTGGATTGGAGGCCCAGGTTTGGACGAAGGCAACCCTATCCACTAGTTAGGGAGGTCGAATGTCTGATAGTGTATGGACATAAACCAATGCCCCATACTACCTCATTGGAATTACCCAAGACTAAATCTCTAGAGGAACCATGGTGAAGTCAAGGACAACGGTGCCTCCTGCAGATAGTGAATTCACTAGGTGTAAGTGTAGTTCGTTATAGTTGGGATTTTGAGCCTAGGTTTGCATACGTTTGAATTATAAAACTGGGGGCTTTCGGTTTGCGAGATACTTGTATATGAAGTCGTCAAGCTTCTGTTAGTGACCGAAACGGTGATGCCGTTCTCTCGAGGTCTGATAAGAGCAAACCCCCAAAGCATGAACCATCAATCTCTCATCACTACTTCGATTTTTAGTATGCTTGTCGATATAGAACTTCGTGGTGGTTTGTTTGGACAACACTGTTTAATTGTGACTACGGACGAAATGTTAGTGGCATGAACTTTAACACTGGAGTGGGTAGTTATTATTAATTCTACCGTTTATGGGTACCTTAAATTACTCTCTGAGATAATCCTCAGCAGTCAAATCGTGGTCAACCTTCAACTCCTGTAACCAGGCGACCCGGTCAGCCTTTTTTCCATTAGTCGTATCGTGGCGGTGATTTTGAACCCAGAAAAGACGCGGTTGGATGGCGAAAGTTTGAGGAGGTTGTTTGCTGGAGCTGGTGGAAAGAGAACTAGATCTATCTGTAAGGAGGTCTGAATGTTGGATATGGGGTTTGACTGTTTGACGGAGACAGTGCGCTTATACGCAAAGGTCGTCGTAGTAAAAACTCTGTGAGGTCCAGGTCAGGAATGCCAGAGCAAGCGAGACAATGTAAAGAAAATCTTTGAAAAACACGAAAGAGAGAAGACTAAAATTATCGATTCGAGTAACTACCCGAAAAGGGGGTTCATAGGAAGTCTCACAACCGAACGTCGATCACCCCAATCCGTCTCAGACGACTGGTGAGGACAGGGAAAGAAGGTATAGAAATGATGAGGAATTGAAAAGGGAGTACTGGAGAACGCATGTATGAACACGAGGCCAGTCAAAATGGGAGCAGCTTTTTGTAAGTATCATTCGTCTAGAAGAAATGGAGGTGGGTATATGTTGTCCATCTCTTTTCATAGTAAACGGGTTTCATGATCTCGCCTTTTTAAACCCATAAACCGAGAATAAGACCCGAACTCATTGAGACTCCTTGAATAGATATTACAATGGTATGTCAAAATCCTTGTGGTGAAGAGGAATAGCTTCCTTGGGGAGTTCAGGAAGCTCGCGAGAATGTTAGAGCACTATGATACCTGTAGCCCTACGTCACTGTCAGCATCTGCACCCCACCATAGTAGCTCAACCTTCACAACACAAATTGTTCCTTTGTGGGATAAAAATGTCATCGGTTCACTATGTCTAAAGATAAAGTACAATTTCCACCGCCTAAGTGAAGTGTACATTCATATCATTAGAACCATTACAGTTCGTAAGAACAAAGAAATAACCATTATCGCCCTTAATCCTAGCTGTCTCAATCAAGAGCGTCCTGCTGGAGGAATGCTGCGGAGTAATGAAGCACGCCCGAAAGTGTAACAGCTGCGCCCCAACACAAAATAAAAGGGAAAGCATACGAAAACCGAAATATCAAACATAAAAGGTACACTTGGAAACCCATGAAAAGTTCACCAATTTCCGGACCCACTGTCTACCCACCAATTCCACCAAAACAAAGCATTACCACGGTCTCGCAACTTTGCAGATAGACTATTTCTTCCTATACAATAGTCAGTGCCAGTTGCACTCATGCAAGAATTGATGTATCGTGACTTACGTGACAACCACTGGTACAATAATTATCACCAATAGGATGATGATACCAATGACTATGCACATACGCATCTTCATATCCTTCCACCACATCTGCTTTCGAACTCGGTTGGCTCCGCGACGGAATCCCTGGGCGGAAACAGCCAAGTTATCTAAAGTGGCATGCTCAGTATACCTATTGAATTTACGGGTTGGAGTTGCAGGAGTTGTTGCGTGCAGATTCGATAAGCATACCTGTCTTGTCTTGAAGGCTGTCGAGTCTCGCACCGCGATCTGCAACCTTGTTGATGTTCTCGCGCATTATACCAACAGTATCATCGATTTGCTACATTAAAGTAAAGTAACACGTTAGCAAATATTTTCGGGACGCCCCAATCTGCACCAGATCATGATAGTTGAGCCCCACGAGCTCTGTTCAACCGAAGGCTGAAGATGAGGTAGTGATCTCCACAGTCAGCGCACGGAGCAGCGCTGACTGCATACGCAAAGCTGATCAAAGCTGGTTAATACGCAAGCCCGTCGATGTCGCCGTAGAAACCCAGTGGTGTTACAGATTGATTCTCGCCCCGTAACCGACGGTGCCAAAGGGAACCAAATAACTCAAACATCGCCTCCATCGCTCTACGACCAGAGAGTGATAGAAAGAAAATCAGAAGCTGGGAACCAACCTGCTGAATAGCTGCAGTTCTCTGGTTACCGGGTGCGCCGGCCTGAGCGCTGCCGGCGGCACCATTGTTAGGAATGTAAGGGTCATAAGGCTGATCGGCCATCGTTAGGTACGCTCGGGACGATTAGAGATAGGTGATCGTGGACGTAGGTCGTGGTTATCGTAGCGTGGTAAGTGTCGATGGTGGTGGTTGACAGACGGAGGCTTAAGAGGTTAGAGTACGATAGATTGCCGAAGAAGTTGTGCTGATGATAGAGAGGAAGCAGGTTGGAGGTTTGAAGGTCTTCGTCTGGCAGGGGTACTGCTTTGTGCAGGAGATTACCCAGGAGAGGTGCGTTTGAGATTCTGTCGCAACCGAGCAGGAAAGAAGTTATGAGAATTAAATGTTGAGCGGGGCGTCAAGTTGATCTATTTAGAAGTACTCTTATCACAGTGGCAAGGTGTTTCTATTTCCACTCGTCTGGGGAAAGCTGACGACCGCACCTAGCTCTTACTAACACGTGACTATGACCACAGCCTCAGCTCAGCCACACGTCATGATCTATCACTTGTGCTTGGAAGTGGAGTGACAGTCTGTGAGGCTGTCTTCGGGTTTGAATTTGGTTGTTTTTGTATTTCAGGTATCCGTCCAAGATATCTTTAGACTCTACTGAAACTGATTCATAAGCCCTCACTCACCCCGAGGCCTTACTGCAGTTGCCTTACGGTGTGGTGGAGCTCAATGCATTATCCTGTAGATTCCAACGGATAGATTGATATATACCTCCGACCGTCATTATCCTCAGCATTGATTCATTGCTTGCAACCGACGTAGCAATGGGACTTGATGTCATCCTTGTCATCGACACGGCTTGCGCAGGAATTTCTCGTTGCCAAATTCATGTATGGTGGTTCTTGCATAGAATTACACTCATGATCAAGGACGTTATTTTACCTTCACCTAGGACAACCACATAGGTGTACGACAACTGAGATTAATATCAGGGCAACGTTACAAAGTTGCTCAGAAAGTGAACGGCTTACCGATATCGTTACTTCGTAGCCGAACCGGCCAATGAAGAGCGGATGAACCGCAACCCGAAGGAGCCAACTAAACCTGACGACCAACATGTACCCAGTTTTGATCGTTGGGGCACAGGTCGGAGGGGGATAACGGCAGAATCCTACTTGAAACGAAGGCGAGGAAGGCACTTACTACTCCGGTGTTATCACGATACGATTAAGCAGCTTTGTTAAGACCCAGGTTCCTTTAGGATAGGACTGCCTCTACCCTCTGAAATCAAGGATATCGCTGACAAGCATACTCGGTGCCTATAGTGGCTCCAACCCGACGCTTACGTCTTCTCCCGCGTGCCGAATCACAATTTTTGGCATCAGCCGGCTCTACCAGGCAAGCTATCACATATCACCGTTGGTAGAATTAAACGCCTTTCACTGTTTCCTCTCGATGCCGCCATAATCAACTTACGGCTATCTTGATACCCGAACATATAGATATCTCCTCAATCCCGCCAACAGTCGGAAACCTAGCGGAGCAAGCTCTGTCCTCTCCAGGCGGGGCGGTGATATGTCGGGGGCTCTTGTGGGTAGAGTTCATCAGGAACCACTCAGGGAGCCACTGCGGTCAGCTGCAGAGTTGTCTATTGGCGGGCCCAGCTCCAATGTCGAAAGCCATAAATGTTGGCATGCGGCCAATCATTTTCTGGCGCCTAAAATCCTGATGGCACCTTGAGTGCCTGGCGCTTAAAACATATCTCCGACCCAATCGAAAAGCACTATTTCTCCACAGCGATGAAACCGTGAGGGACCGAGAGATGCAATAGGAGTAAGGAGAGAGACTCGAGAGGGAAGGATTGCAACGATACTTATTAGTGATTTAAGTTAACTTGACTTAGTGACCGCCATTCGGATTCAGAATTAATTGATACCTCTAACACCCGCTCCCTTTGGCGTTAACCTCTGGCTTCACTTCTGGATGCTTCTCCAACAAGGACAGTTTGCTTCAGCAATTTCCGACCTCCATATTGGGTTGTGAACCGCATCATGCAAACACACGTATGTGTACCATAAGGTCTCACACCATAGGAGTCGTTATAACGAAGACCAACGAGAGCACAATTTCCGGGAGCCTAATATGCTGAATCCCCATACATCTAGGCTAGTCGGTGTTCCTCGTTCGTCCTCCAGGCGTTTGTCCATATATACTGTACCGGTCAATGAGGTTGGGTCACATTTTTTTGCTGTCACTTTTTTTTCAATCACCGAATGGTTAAAACTGGGCGAAATCCAGAATAAAATCTTTTTGGGACACTTAATCCTGACTGTTGATGTCCCAACCTCATTGACCGGTACAGTAATAGTGCCGTATTCCGATCAGAATCCGAAAAAACCAACTTTAAGCTCAACCTCAAGACTATCTATACAATGTTGATTACGCATATTAAACGAAAGCATCTTAAACTCAATGGGGTGTCAGCTGGGATAGAAACGACCTGGCTGTCATCATAATAACTATTTCCAGGAAGTGATATGTGATGATTATGATGAGTGCGATTCGGTGACGACGACGAACCATTGCTCCTGCTCGGGAATAAAGTGTGTGCTAGTATATATACATTTGCTTGGTTTATCTCACTGTAGTCCAGCCGAGCCCTAGCGAAGACTTCATATATCTGAGAGGTTCAATCTCACGAATTCTAGGTCTCAGCAGCTTGCAATTGCAAACTTGTCATAGCTGAGTGCTTCCAACTCAGGCAAGCACCGTCTGTTTATGGGGTTTCTATGGGTGAGTATAGCAAGTATGTGAGGTATGTACGATAGCAATTCCACAGCTAAAAGGTAGTAGAGCATGCACTTAACTCACTTCACTCTTCAGCTGATACTTGCGCTTAGTTTTGCATAGCCACAACCCTCGAATGTAAACATTATACCATTTGTAAGCATCAAGTTCTCCTCCACTAGCATAGGAAACGCACTCCTTGATATCGAGTCGGCATGTAACTATAAAGTTAAGTAGTATTCGCTCGCGTGAGCTCGTAATTTCTCAAGGACCGCCTGCTGCTCACTTCGCTCATCACATCCACTTGTTATATATACAAACATCATTCTGGTTCAACAGCAATCCCGAGCAAGAGCTCTCTGGCAGTTGCTTGAGATACAAGATTTAATATCACCATCCACGCTGGCTAGTTGGGTGGCACTACTTTTCGCCGTTTGTTACCTAAGATGCGACTATCGTCATTGCGACCACTATGGTTGGCCGTATGCACATACTTTCTATTTCATCTGCAAAGGGTGACTGGATATGAGCTGGATCCCTCCGACAAAAGTACTGTATTGCATCATCTGTTCCACATGAGCAGCCAATCTAACGGTTTCTCGCGGGTGCTATAGCCTCGATCTCTATGATTGCTCAACAGGTAGCATATAAAATGATGCAGTTCTACCCTGGCAACCGAACTGGAGGAATTCCGGGTCTCTTTGGCGATGTAAAACCTGGAATGCCATACTACTGGGTACGTGTTCTGTTCCAGATGGGATAAGGTGAAATGTAGCTCTAAGAATGGATAGTGGGAAGCCGGTGCGGTCTTTGGTTCGTTGATTGATTACTGGTTTTATACTGGGGATGCTGGATATAACAACGTGACGACGGAAGCTATGTTATGGCAAGTCGGAGAAGACCAGGACTACAACCCCTCGAATCAATCCCGGTCTATGGTGATGTTTCTCTATCCTGTTCGATAGAGAATTTACTGATCCTATTTAAAGGGAAATGACGACCAATGCTTTTGGGCGCTTTCTGCAATGTCCGCAGCAGAAAAGAAATTTCCCGACCCTCCAGAGGACCAGCCGCAATGGCTCGCATTGGTTGAAGCGGTTTTCAATTCACAGGCATCTCGGTGGGAAATAGACACTTGTGGAGGAGGTCTGCATTGGCAGGTTTTCCGTTTCAGCACGGGTTATTCCTACAAAAATACCATCTCAAATGGGTGCTTTTTCCACATAGGCGCTCGGCTTGCGAGGTGCGAGCTCTAGGCGATCGTTCATAATAATGAAATAACTAATGGTGCATGCAGGTATACTGGGAACAATACTTATGCCGAGTGGGCCGAGAAAGCGTACGATTGGCTTGTGAATGTTGACCTAATAGCAAAAAACACCTGGGAGATCTTTGATGGGCTCGACTCCGAACTCAATTGCTCAGGCGGGAGAGCCATGGATGAAGTGAGGTGGTCATACAACAGCGGAATCATTCTATCTGGCGTTGCCTATATGTATAACTATGTAAGTTTTTGAAATTGGATGGCTGGGAGTTAGCGGACAGGCTCAGCTTCAGCCCTCTCACTGCCACCATCCAACATCCTCTCTTATCACAACCTTATAACTGATACAGACCAGACGGAGGGCGCCAAAAAATGGAAAGCAACTGTTTCTGGTGTCCTAAATGCCTCGGAATACTTTTTTACCCCTCCAGGTGGCCCAAAGGATACATTATATGAACCTGGGTGCGAGCCGTGGGGAGTGTGCAACACTGACCAAAAGTCTTTTAAGGCCTATCTTTCTCGCTTCATGGCTTTGACGGTTAAAATGGCCCCATTCACGGCGGATTTCATCATGGAGAAACTTGAGACTTCGGCCAAAGCTGCCGCCCGACATTGCTCACTTGGCGAAGACCAGAATACATGTGGAATGAAATGGACATTAAACGGCAAATGGGATAACTCGTGCGGAGTCGGAGAGCAGTTATCTGCATTGGAGACGATTCAGAGCAACCTGATTGTCGACGTAGCTGCCCCTGTTACCCATAACACCGGAGGAACAAGTAAAGGGAACCTTCATGCAGGATGTGGTAAAACTGACAAGAAAACTCAACTGCCGGCCACTATGGGAGACCGTGTTGGTGCTTGGCTCCTCACAGCTTTTTTGATCTTGCTTCTGCTCAGATCCTCGGGATGGATGGTGATAGAATGATATGTTTATTCTTCAAAGCCCAGCCAGCAGAAGAGTTTCGTTTGGGGGATCATTTTCAAGTGAGTTGGCATTCCATTCATCATTTATCGGTAGAATTTGCTGGATCTACTAGTCACTGGAACCATTTACACTTTTACTTTACCCTCCTTCCAGTTCCATTCGTTCTGATTTTGGTTTGTTTCGATAGAAGTTTCTGGCTTGGCCTTTAAAACTAGACGTTAGGCATCCAGATCGCGGTGACTGGAGAGTATGCATTTAGTTGGGTTGGTTAGAGAGGGGTTTTAGGTTGAATTTTACAGTTACGCAGTTCGTGAGAATGTGCCTGGCGAACAGTGCAATGATTGAGAGGAACCGTGGGATGCCCGAGATATCAGTGAGTTTCAGTAACTGAGTGATCTCTGATGCATATGAAACCTTGGACTCTTCTTCAGTCTTCCATGACCAGTGCCTAACATGTTTGGCCCAACCTTCCGCGGATACCGACTGGGGGTAAATGCAATAATCAACCGAAGCGGGGAATCGCTTAAGGATCCATGGATTAAACACTATAGTTCTGCTCGCCTGGTTTCTGCGTATGTGTAGCCGTTGAGCTGAGTCTTCGAAAGACAACCTCATCGTCACTACATCTCATAGGTATCCCGGAAAGCGGGATCTTAAGCGCAGACAACTAGGGTGCGTCTGTTTAGGCTGTTTTACTTAATGGTGGGCCGTATATATTTAGCCTGCTAAACATCGGCGTGGCCGCGAGCAGACTACTATCACGGGCAGGGCAGAGACAACGGTCCCTGAACTTGACAGAAAATTTTGAAGGTACGCGGTCCAAATGACCTGTTTTTTTTGTGAAACATATGGGTGATGATATGTAGTACCATAGATATAGATGTGGACTGACCACTGTTCCCATATTGAACAGGGTATGAAGCAGTGTTCCCAAGCGGTCGGATCAGCCGCCCGGTCATCTACAGATCCATAGACCGGTCAACCTTTAGGAAAGCCATCCTTGGCATTGACCGGCCCGGTCTAGTATTGCGACTGCCTAGGTATCTGTAGATATCTGCAGACATCTACCTTGGCAAGATTTCTGCTGTTATCTTCAGGCATCTATGGATATCTATGGATATCTATGGATATCTATCATAATCTATGGATATC
Source organism: Trichophaea hybrida (assembly GCA_015178995.1). NCBI lineage: Eukaryota > Fungi > Ascomycota > Pezizomycetes > Pezizales > Pyronemataceae > Trichophaea > Trichophaea hybrida. The sequence goes on along the minus strand of WHVE01000435.1, from coordinate 9,475 downwards.
TACGGATATCTATAGATACCTGGCGCTTACCATGATCTGGGTGATATTCATGGATACCTACCAGTAACTGAAGAAATCTTAGTCAGTACACAAACCTATATAAGAGAGAATGACTTAGGCCGCTTCGACTCAAATATCTGTGAATATCTGTAGACCGGTCAGATCGGGTTTCCAAGAAGCCCTTCTCGGCATAGACCGTCAGATCTGGATTCCAAAAGCCGCCCTTGGCGTAGACCGGCCCGGTCGAGGGTCATATCTGACCGATCTGACCGCTTGGGACACTGGTGTGAAGGATTGGTGAGTAAGCTCAAAATAATGTGCCCTAAGCAGTGTACTTCCATTTGATCCAGCAATGCACCACCTCCACCACCACCACAATTACCGCAATCACCACCCCCGCTCCACAACCACAAGCTTTACCTTAATACAAGCCTGCTCTGACAGATGTTTTAGCTCATACAACCTTGCACTGACCGCTAATTTTTGTGATACATAGCCGCTCTGGCTCTGACACATGCATTATATTCATAAATACAAACACATGGTCTGACCTGTGGTGTTGTATCTGCTCTGCCCGTGATAGAATATTGTTGATATTGGTAACTGAAGATTCGGATGAACATAGGGACAAGATTCAAACAGTGTTTAAGAAGCATCAAGGGTCGATGGATAAAGTCACCGAAATAATGACTGTTTGAAGGGAACTTAGCAAAGGTGACGGATAAATTGGTGATTCGGTCTGTGTGCCCCCTCATGAACATGTTCTCCTGCAACAAAAATCAATATTACACCACAACCAAAGATGATACAGTCTTCAAACTAAAAATACAAAGTGTCTAGATACTTATAATGATGTCTGTGTAAGGGGGAAAAAAATCGAATAGAATTACATGCTCAGCACCTTGTATACAAACCCTTAGCATCAATTACAGCAGCCACTCTGTCAGGCAAGCTTTTCCATAGTCTCTCAAAGTATGTTTCTAGTATCTTTTTCCAGATCTTGGGCAGGACTTCAGCCAACCTTGCTTTCACTTTATCTGGGCCTTCTTGTGTGTTTCCAATGTCTGTGTACTTCCTATGAAGCCAGTGCTTGAGCTCTACCCAGAAATGCTCAATAGGGTTGAGGTCTGGAGAATAGAGTGGATAGTTATCCACTTGAATGTTGTATTTTTCAACAAAATCCATAACCACAGTTGCATTCATATATTGCAGTATTGTTCTGCTAGAAGATGGGATCTTCTGGGGTGTTATAAACATAGTTGAGACCTGGAAGAAGAAGGTACTCAAGGAGCTTCATATAGACACCCAAGTTGACTGATTTGATAATACGAGAGCAAAAAGTTCTATAGTTTCTGCCCCAAAAACCAATTGAGACCATTGAGGAAACCCCTTTGCCCATTTGTTTTGGTGCAATACAATCTTTAAACCACTTTTAAGGTGGTTGTCAGAAGACCCATATATACTGCTTGGAATAAGTTTTTAGAAAAAGTCTTTATACTATTATAAGCGAAATTTGTTATTGCTATTACCACTTTATTATAAGACATTTTGGCTGTAACTGTACCACTACTATCTGAATGTTAGTGCAGCTTATCACAGCCTATAGGGCACTAACATATATTTGGAAATAGTTGTTTAGTTTTTAAGATAATATATAATATTCGCCTAGATTGTGATTGTAAAAAACTGGTTGACACTAAAGTGTACAGTTTTTGAGGATAGTATGTACTTTTGACTGCAATTTTTGTAATTTCCTGTATTCTCACTTGGATGCACTTTTTTACTGACTTCTAGAATTAGTATAAACATTGCTACTGGATATTGCAGTATCTATTCCTATCTATCTATAGTATATATGCAGTTGGAGAAATACAAGAAGAGACAGAATGATACTTCAGAATGCAAACAAGAAAATTCAGCAAGGTGTCTTTCATGCTTTCAAATGCAAGAGGCTTGTCTTTGCATATGTGATTGTTTCATTGTAACCCTATAACTTGCATTGAGTTTCTCTTCTGACAACCAGCTGATACAGACCATATGATATATACACTAAAAAAGGAGTATATTGAGGTGGGTGAACGAATCTACTCCAAAGTCCATATGGAAGACTGGTGGTAGAAAAAACAGGTGTGTGCTTGATTCTACTCTTTCAGACATGTAGCATTCGTGTCCAAGCTGATGAAGTATTTGTAGAATTCCAAACCTGTTGGTAGCACTATTATTCTAATTTTCAGTAGTTCTAATCAGACTCACCTGACAAATCATTCCGGTGATAGGAAGAAATAGCCTGTATACCGGAACTCAGGTAACATTTAGTCATCTGAACGATGCAATCCAACAAAGAAGTACTATATCATGATAGTGTTTCTTCCGGTTCCACTGAAACATTTATTTCACTGACCTGGCAAAACCCAGGCATTGACACTGCAACAGGATGATAATTAAGAAGTTCAACAAAGCATCTTTGAGCAAATATTTATAAATCCGGATGAAGTATCTGTGCATGGCAGGCATATGTTATGCCCTGATGGATATACATGATTGTGCTTTCCTCACATATCTGAATAGACAGCTGACTATTCAGGGAGTATCAACCTCCACTCAATTCAATCCAGTTATTGTCATGTTTGTGAAGCACCAAAGGTTTCATTCGGTGGTGCAGCTTTCTTGCCTACCACTCAGAGTAACATTGCTGATTACCTACTGAAATTGATCAGTGCAACTGACACAGATGTTACTCGATCATCAACAGATACTGCCCACTGACATTTGGATGATCCAGGCATTTGGCAAATTGAAGCAGTCTTCTGGGCACTTCAATCACTCAATCGGATAAGTCTCTTAGCACCAGACACGTATCACCCCATCTACCTTGGCATCCTGAAGTATCTGATTGATCGAATAATACTATTTCTTGAACATCACAATCAGATGAACTGATATAACCAGATTTGGTATCAAATATCACCATATCTGGGATTTACACTATTCACAAAGCCATATACTGCAGTTACACAATGGCAAAGCAAGGAGATGAGGATGCTCAGTCAAATGCTTTTGCCATTCTTTGTATCAAGTCTATTGGAACCAAGTTCTAAACAATGGTATCTATTTGGATACAGCATACTCTGCATTAAAAGCTGAATCCATTTCCATTTCATGACAAAGTACCACTATCACACTGATGCAATCATCAGATATATGGAAGGTTATCTTGCCAATTTGCACCTCTCAAAAGAAGTATTGACTCGCTGCCATTCTACAAAGTCCAAGACAAAGGTTGCAGAGGCATTGAGGCAACAACTATCAGAAGATTTGATATTGGGGAGAGATTCAAAACCAGACTGGAAATCACTGACAAATACAGCAAAGATGCATCATATCAAATATGATAGGCAAACAATCAAGTTTGAAGTTCAAGCAATTCTCAGTGTGGAATCTGATTTCAACTTTGTTAAAATACATCTCCTAATTCACTTTTCCGATCATATTCACCAGTTTGGCCACCTATACAATGTTAGCTCCTGACTTCCAAAGCATAACATGATGGACATCAAGGCTGCATACTGTATATCAAATAAAAATGATGTGACTGAGCAAATTCTACATATCAATACAGGTAAGAACTTCTTTGCATTCCAATTCCTCAATTACCATGTACAGATGCTTTGTCTGGATAATAACACAACTCCAAACAAACTTCCTGCCATTCGGAAGCTGCAGGGCATTCATACAGATGTCAAAACTCTTTCTGCATTTGATGAATCGTGTGAATTACGTATAGGATGGCTTCAAATGCTGATCGCATGGAGTTTCAAATGCTGTAGCTAGATCCCAATTTTTGTTGACAATGACGGAGTATTTACTCACCAGGGTGAGGCAATCTACACTTGCTATACTGCTGCTGCTCTACTGATTGCAAGCTTCCAAGGAGATAAAGAAGATGTAAATGTTGTATGATACACAGGTACGGAACTGTTGCAAAAGTTCAAGTGGGCACAAAATCACTATGTATTTTATCAGGCCAATCAGTATGTGGAAGGAAACATTGTATCCACTTGAGAAAGGGTACAGGAATATTTGAACTGTGTATTTCTTGCTCAGAAGAGCAAGTTTGCAGTCGTACATTAGCAAAAACTAATTTGCTTTCCGAGACAGCATGGTATGGTCCATACAATTCTGAACGTTCCAAGTGTTACTGAAACTTGTCCCTGTGCTGCGACCATCACCATACAAAATTCATACTCCAAGCATTTCAAATAGTCGTCACTAAGTTGGCAACTCACATAATAAGACTCATTGTCAATTTTTAATGTTCTTGCTTAAGATTTAGCTCCCACTTATCCTGATCTCATGATGATATCAACTTATGTTGCCTTTATCACATATTATTGCACGCAATGCCACATTTCATCGTCAGAGCTGCACATTTCACACGGCTATGACTAATATTTACGCATATACCAATTTCTTCCATGAGTAAAAGTGATCGACTGATTCAATATATACAACGACAATTTTCAATGTTCTATCTACTCATTCAATGAATTGAACGCTTCTAAGTCAATAGTATTATTTAACAACCATCAACTATTATCTGGATTAGAAGAAAATAGAAGCATATGGGCTGCATACTGAATCATGTGTAAAGAGATGACATATGTCAATCCAACGCCAAAAAGGGGTTTTCGACGATAACTACTATCCTTCAAAGATAATTCATGTGTCTGATCTCGCTGCTCAACAATCACCATCCCCGGAACCTTACGTATTGAGCCTGCAACTATTGTGGTGACAAGTGCCAAAAGTAATCGTTGATTTGACTCCGTATCTGCAATAATGAAAAGACATTGTAATCTCGCTGAAATTCGTCCTCTAGTCGACATAAATTGTCCCTGTGTTCTATCCCCGAGTAAAACTGTATTGTTTCGGGGAGGCTTATCCTGCCTCCATTGGTTGGTTCCAGTGCATCGTAAGATGTCAATTGTGTGCTTGTCCCCTTCAAATGATGTCACTGGAATGGCTGCGGAATCATAATGACTGTATTTTGCATTTTTTAGACCATAAAATTCTTCGTCGTTATTGACATATCCAGTGTGGTTACCATATCTTTTGAAACACCATGCGATGTGATTTTGAAGTTCCCCTTTTGGCATTCCACACCAGAATGAGAGGTCTGCTAGAGACTTGATTCCCGGCTGGTGATTTTTCATCATTCGAATTGCTGGAGACGTACGAAATGTATTTTGTTTTTCTTGACAATGTTTTTCAACGTTGAGATTCAGATCTTTGAATTGGAATACCTCGTTCCAGGCTTTCATGCGCAAATTCTGGAAAGATGGCTCATGGCAGATTGATTGTCGGTATACATCTTTCAAATCCATCATCGATCTTCCAGTAGTTCAGAGCTCACCTTTGATAATTGCCCTAGCTGATGTATTTGATCTGAAAAGTGGTTCAACAGATGCATCATGACAAAGTTGAAGTCAGACTCATCACCCAAGTGTGGCGCTAGTTCTGAATCAATTTGAATTTTGTCTTTGTCGATGTGATGACGTTTTGCCGTTGCAGAAAGATGTGACCATACAGGATTATTCTTGCGCTCTTGTTGCATATTGATGGTGAGCTGGTTTTGCAGAGCTTCGGCAACCTTCTTGGTTGACTTTTTCGTACGAAAACGACTCAAGACGTCTTTGTGACGATGAAATTCACTGAGATAGTATTCCATATATTTGATTGTCCCATCGGTATGGTTGTGATACTGAGTTATGAGGTGAAAATAGCTGAGGGTTTTGACACAAAGCATGGCATATTTGAATAGACCTTGCTGCTCCGAAGAAGGATCGAAAATCGTTATCGCAACAATGGGAACAATGACACTGCCGAATGCTTTGATCACTTTGCCACTCCATCGTGTCACGGCTGTGTTGGGCTCATTGAATTGTGCAAATCCTGAATAATGTGGCATTATTGATCAAGGATCATTGAATCGGTCGATTCGATTGTGAAACTTCGAAAATGGCACTATCCACTCCATCAAATACTTCAGAATACCGAGATGGATAGTGTGTAAATTATCAGGAATGATGCATGTATGCAAAGAAACTCATTTCGTATTCCAAAAGATGCCTTCCGTCATCGCTACGCGTCTTTCCATATGATAATCACAGGCAAGGTTTTGGTCATGATTATCGAATCGTGTGGCTTGAATCATCTTTGGGAAATATAGTGGATAATCACGGTGTGGCCAGGTAGATTGATTGCCCTCTCCAAATAACAATTTTGGGGCTTCACACACAGGGCAAACTGGCTGTTTACTTGCATGGATGTGAATATTTTCAAAGTAATCGGCCGTCCAAGCACAGATGATTGGAAAGCATTGTCATATTTTTCCGTGAACACAGAGCATGGGTTTTTCTTTCTTGAAAACAGCATCGAACGGATGCAAAATAATTTCAAAAACCAGTTTATGCACTTCCCGATTGTATTCTTGTTGCTTTATTATGGCAGCTGTTGTTCTACAGCCACAGTGATGATGCTTTAGAAGTACTGGAAGCAGGGTGACAACAACACTGGCAAGGCTCGAGGGCTTTAATCAAATTGTTGAATCAATTTTTCCAAGACAGAGGTAGATTGGCCATTCCTTTTTATGGCCAGAATAGTTGGTCAAATGCGTTTGATCAGAGCTGCCAAACATCGGAACAATAGTAGAATCAATAGGTTTTTTCAACTATGCAAAACATTTAATTATGATGATGCGTTGATGAAATAAAAACTCATCCATGCTCATTCCACCACTAATCGTATGTGTGAACTTCAGACTATACTCTCTCCCCCAATTCATTATGATCATTAATTGGTGCATCTACCATATGCTCTTTAAATGCTGATTGTTGGAGTAGAAATTCAAATCAGTCAATGGGGTCTCGATGATGAAAACACATCTTTCTGTCCTAGTGTAGCTCTTCTGAATTGACAAGACTTGCATAACTGACTTTGCCAGATTTCCATGAGTCAATTCCAAGTGTATAGGTCATTTCATCGATTTTAGTGTACATAGTATATGCACATGTGAAGTTCGTATTTACCCCCTGAAGCTTCATAAGCTCATTGATGGCAGCCCTACTCGGTTTGTGCTTGACATACCAATGTGCCAAACAATATTTTTGCTCACAAGAAAACAGTGCCCATTGGTCGATTTCGTTGTCCAAAATATGGAAATCACCATCCATTGCCTTTTTGACTTCACACAAGTCAAATGTCATCATTTGTAGTTCATTGGACTTGACAGTTGGCTGTAGTAGATCTATGTAGCCATCGCCATTGTCGTTATCCTCACTTGTACAATCATTGTCGGAAAATTGAAACAGAGCATTTGGACATAGAGAGAAATAGTCCGGAAGGAGGATATCATTATCAGCAGTAATTGTGTATTCTTCATCTGCAATCTGCTCCAGAGGCAATTGATTTACCCTCTCTCAATGGTGACAACAGAGGTGATTGATGTATGTACCAGTATAATGGTAAACTTTATTGCAATAATTGAAACGTGTACAATTGATCAAACTTATTGGATATATATATTTGTTGTTGCAAAGATGAGATGTTTAGTAGAGAAAATAAGTGCATATTTCATCCGGAGATATCTGGTAAAACCCCTAACCTTGTGTTTCCTTTTTTGGCGAAAGGGATTCTATTGCACTTTGGCTTCATCCTCACCAGCCGAATGCAATCATCAATTGTCTTACAGTTATCGCAACTTGGGAGTCAGTAGAAATGCCTTGCATATGATCGATGTCAATTCTGCATATTGCGACGATCTCCTTGATACTAAACTCAGCATTCCCACAGTAGGTAACTGTTCCCTGGATACTCCATATCGTACCTGACCTGAACTCATGGCAAATGGGTATCAACTTGACCAAGTAGGTTCTACTTCATCGTGGGCCGGAATCATAGCGAGGTGTATGCCGGGGAGGTAGACATTCAACAACTAGATATTTGTTGACAAGATGCTGATTGGAATGTTGGACATGTCAAAATTGGTGTTAGAACGTAGAAATTGCCTTAATTCTTTGCTGCCCCAGACCAGAATTCCAGAAGTCAACTTGACCTAGTGAGTTTGATTACTATAGAACAAGTAAGAAGAACTATATAATACTCCCACCTCCGTCTGCCCTCTATTCTGCTTCACATCACCTTTTCCATCTTATTCCTCCATATCATCATTACCTTAATCTTATTTCAAGTTGATATTGCCGAAGTTCAATTCTATCTTTGCAACCCTCAAAACCCATCTCGATTGTTTCGTATACATTTAGTACCCATTTCGAACGTAAATTCTTTTGCTCTGTTCGAACGATAAACTTCATCGTTAGACATTCCAACTTTGTCCAGATGGCAATTCCACAACTCAAAGTATGGGCCACGGAAAAGGGTATCTGAGAATCCCATTGGACATTGGAAGAATTGGAGCTCTACAAATTGAAGGGAACAACAGGCAAGAAGGTGAATAGCATTAGATAGTCAATTTTTAGCATCGCTGCGAGCCTTGGTATCCGCGGCACACAGGAAGCAAGCAAAGCAGAATGGCATAGCGTGATCAAATGATGCATCAATTTGATCCCTGATATAGCTGATCACAGTGCGCGATTTCGTCGATGGAAAGCAGATTGTAGTGCCAATACTGTCGATAGAAGAAAATGCAAAATTGCCATTCAAGACCTAGCAGAAATGGCCATCAGGAGGAGGAAGGGCAGATTGCCAGTGGAGAATACACCAAAGAGAAAGCGAAATGTCGAATTAGATACATTCTGCGTCTTGGTGATCACTTTTTCCAAGCTGACAAAATTAGATGGTGATCAGAACATATCGCCAATCAAGTGTTGACGTCCAGTAACCCTTCCCGATAAGGCAGTGTTTAATTATATCATTGTATATGTCGATCTGGTCACGGCATTGAAACACGATGGAGAAAAGTAGTTCTGATGGCCATGGCCCAATAAGAATGACATTTCGTTGTTCACAGTGCTTACGAGCATCATCGAGGCTACAATATTGGCCATTGTAAAGACAGTGAATGAAGGGATGCCTGATCCCTCACTGAGAATCTGGCAATTGTGGGGCATCAGATGTTTGCCAGGCGACGATGAAGGACCATGAGTTGGAGATGTGGCTCCCATATTTAACGACAATATGACACTTGCATGGCTTGATCGACGACCAATTTGGAAGTCCGAACTCTTCATTGCATTCTACTGTGAAACAACGAGGTTCCAAATACTCCAATCCCTGTGGGAAGGTCATTCCTACCACTCAACAAAATTTTTACTCAGGAGGAAGAGATGATCCATGACATAGACAAAGCATCTGACAACACATTGGTATCTTCCAGACCCAGACCTCACAGCCTTCTATCATCCCTAGCAAAACTCGTGGGCAGGGATAAACTTATACAGTGTAGGCTTAAATTGTC
>WHVE01000434.1:0-111462 GCA_015178995.1 Trichophaea hybrida | reverse complement strand
ATGTAATTTCTCCAACATCGGTTGCTCAAGTGCGTCAGTAAAAATTGATTTGTCGATAAAGCTAGTCAAAACTGCAATTTCAAACATGGAACTCACACAATCTGACCTGCTAGAATTGTTGTGCGACCAAAAATCGTGGACGCTCCGTTGACACTCACTTTCAGTCCTTAAGTATACGTGTCTAATTATGCATAATGAATAAATATGATTATACCGGCGGGCTTATATGTTAATTCATTCAGAATATGCCGTGCGATACCAATTGATCATAAATTAATTTCTCCAAACTTGGTTGCCCCAGTGCCTCAGTAAAAAGGGATTTGTCAATAAAGGCAGTCAAAACTGCCATTATACACCTGGAGCTCACCCAATCTGACACTCTAGAGATGTTGTGCGATCATAGATTGTTGACGCTCACTTTTAGTCCTGCAGTCTACGTGTCTAATTATGCAAAATTCATAACTATCATTATAATGGCAGGCTTTCATGCATAGTCAAGTAGAATGTGCCATACGCTACGGATTAATTGTAATTCAATCTCTCCAAGCTTGGTTGCTGATGTGCATCAGTAACAATTTATTTGTCGATAACGGCAGTCACAACTACAATTATACTCCTTGAGCTCACCCAATCTGACGCGCTAGAGATGTTGTGCCACCAAAAATTGTTGACACTCTATTGACGCTCACTTTTATTCCTCCAGTTTACACGTTTTATTGTGCAAAAACAATAGATATATTTGTTACAGCAGGCTTTCATACTTATTCAATAAACACATACCGTGCGATACAAATCAATGATGATTCAATTTGCCCAGGCTCGGTTTCAATGGTTGCTCAAGTACATCAATAAAAATCAATTTGCCGATAAAGGCAGTCAAAAATGCAATTAAACTCATGGAGCCCATTCAATCTGACGCGCTAGAGATGTTGTGCGACCAAAAATCGTGGACGTTCCGTTGACGCTCACATTTGGTCCTGCAATCTACGTGTCTTGTCGTTCGAATGCAGTATATTTGATTGTATCAGCAGGCTTTCATGCGTATTCAATAAGAATTTTCGTTTTTGATTATTTATAAGCTGTTGTACTACCTGTTTCAATATGACTATACACTATGCATAATGGCACTACTATTTGACATTTGATGGACAGTGCGCTGAGCTATTGGAACATAGTTTTATAGTAATGTACCGCTAACGACCGGCTTTACACGGTGTAAGGTTAATGATGTAAGTTTGTATTATATATTGCACACTTTCGTCATCCAGTCGGTTGTGCCAAATATTCATGGTCTCCATAATGACTTTGTGAGATTGCCATCATGTGTACAGGGCCTGAGCGGCAGGTTAGGCAGCTGAAGTTTCATTTGAATTTCGTATAACAACGGTTTATCAATCTGATAGGTTATGAGATCAGACCGCAATGTGTTACGCAAATACGACGACACTGATGTAACATTTTGGTGGCAGATCACGTGTCAATTAGGTTTATACTTTTATTCTGAAAAAAAATATACTTAACTTAATCATGCTATTAGGCCGTGTATCTTCTATATCAGGTGTACTTTAAGTTCATACATTTGGCACTATCCCTGTATATGCATAGACGATTTTTTTTATCTTTTACAACCTTGTCACTGAAATTATAGAAAACTAACAAATATAAAAATAGCGCAAAAAATGCATTTGCATATGAGAGACTGTCGAAAACACCAATATGACAATCTATGACTATACAACAATTAATATCTACAGGCCATCATGGTCTGTACCCATATATTCAGCACAATCGGACATCTGGATAATAGTTAATAGAGGAAAATACTTGCAAGGGCTAATTGCGCACCGATTCAACCGTATTGACTGATGCAAATGTATCCATAGTCTCATTAGGTTTGCCAACCCCTAGTCGCAAATGACTACTTCCAGGTGGAGAGGGTGGTTGGGGCATAGGTAACGTTGTCGCATCCATATAATAACCAAACACACCTGCCTTGGCTGAATTGGTAATGGTATTCGGAGTAACCACCGCCGGAACCTTGAATCCAGCAGTGCCGTACTTCCTATCACGCTCACGAATGTAATTTTCTGCATCTTGAGAGGTCGCGAGAAGGTTGCTTCATTGACTAGCTAGCGACGCACAGGTAACCTGGGCCGTGCGCTATAGCCGAGTCGTAGCCGGGCCGCACGGAGCCGCACGGAGCTGCACCTTAAGTACACGGCAGAACCTCCCACAACTATCCCGGCTCAAAAAAACTAGTGCCCGCTCCAAAAGAACATTCCGCAATAGAAAAACTCTGGCCCGGGCAAAAACCCAGCACGAACCAATGAAAACCGATCCTTAACCTTCCTGCCAATGAAAACCCATCGAAAACCCATCGTTAACCTTCTTGCCAATGAAAACCCATCGAAAACCCATCCTTAACCTTCCTGCCAATGAAAACCCATCCTTAACCTTCCTGCATCCACTTATAGACCAAAAGACCCTTCTCTTGGTGGTACTGCCGCAGTAACTCTTTGCATCCGCCTTTCAGGTTGACCAATGGCTGCCAATCCGGTTCGGGGTATCCAAGCCACTTCACCTTGTACTGTAGGGTTTTGATCGAAGAGCCCTGATGCTCGAGGATTGCTTCCACTTCGTATTCCGGATCCTTATCGGTCATCGTCCGTAATGGCGGGGGTGGAGGATGTTCTCGGCCATAATCCACGCGGTCTGGTTTTAAACGGGATACATTGAAGACATTAGGTATTTTCCAATGAGCAGGCGTATCCAACCTGACGGCATTGACACTGATGGCTTCGGTGATGCGAAATGGGCCACAGAATGGCTGTTGAAATTTCCTGGAGTTAAGATTTGACGACTCAGATTTGGTGAGATTTGCATAGCCAATCGGGAGGAGCGTGGTATCGAGAAAAACTGAGTCTCCCACCTTGAAGTCGTGCGGGCGGCGAGACTTATTGGCCTCCAGAATCATCTTTGTCTGTGCTTCCTCCAGCTGCTCTCTTAGCATGCGGAGGTCTGACATCATCTGCTCGGCGAATTCGTCGGCTTCCAGGCTGACTTTTGACTGACGGTCAGGACTCAGAGTCGGTACGATGAGGTCAATTGGCATTCTTGGCACGAAACCAATATCGGCCCGAAACGGAGACGTCTTAAGTGACTTATGGTACGCTGCGTTGTACGTAAATTCGGCCAGTGGAAGAAGACGATCCCACTCCTTTGGGCGTTGCGCTACGTAAGCCTTAAGGTAACGTTCGACGACTGCATTCAGGTTCTCTGCTTGGCCATCTGTCTGCGGATGATAGGCGGTACTGTGGCGGCGTTTAATTCCCAACTGGGCCGTGAGGGAACCCCAGAAATCTGACATAAAACGCGTGTCCCGATCAGAGATGATGTCTTCCGGGATTCCTCTGTTTCGTACCCATATGTCAATAAAATCTTTGGCGAACGCTTCTGCAGTTAAATCTTTTTCCTTTGCTACTTTCCACCGCACTCTCTTGGTTAGCGGATCGACGATCGTGATTATGCAGTCGTAGCCATTCTTGACCGTGGCTGGCAGCTTGGTAATAAAGTCCACATTAACCCTTGAGGACCGTGTCTCCGGAATCGGCAGCGGTTGCAGTAAGCCGTAGGGAAGTTGATTGGAATGTTTCACACGGTGGCATACGTCGCAACCCTGAACCCATACTCTTATTGATTGAGTCAGCTGAGGCCAATAGAACCGTGATGCGATGGTTGCCGCCGTTTTTTCTGCTCCTTGGTGGCCGCCGCCGAGCGGAGAGTCGTGAGCTTCCGAGATGACGTCGCTCCGCATGTCCGATGGGATGCAGAGTGTTTCCGTGTCCCTGCGAAAAAGAAGGCCATGGTCAAGCCGAAATGGCCTCGCCCGCACGGCGTTTTTCCGATGGTGCTTCCCTTTCGGGCGCCGAGTTGCCTGATTATCGGCCTCGTCGGTTATTTCGGCTTCCTCGCGGAGGACATCGACAATTGGACCGAAATATGTGTCTTCAACCAGTAATTCACGTACCTCTTGCTTCCATTCCTCTGCACCGATGATTTGAAGGTCCATGGTGTTCATGCTGATGGTGGCTACTGGGGTTGCTGAGGCTGGATGATGGATTCTGCTCAACGCATCCGCCACAAGGTTGGCCGCTCCTGGGAAGTATTTGATCGAACAGTCAATCTGCTGCAGTTTATCTAAGTGTCGCCATTGGCGGCTGGAAAGCTTCTTCTGGCTTAAGATATGCTGTAGCGACGCGTGATCTGAATATATTGACGTGTGTCGATTGCCAAGGTAAGGCTCCCAGAGGGTTAAGTTGTCGTGGATCGCTAATAACTCGCGGTCATACGCTGCGTACCGCGTCTCGACGTCGTGTAATTTTCGAGAGAAGAAGCCCAGCGGGCGCTCCACCAGCCGGCCCTCGGTTCCCCATGGTTGCTTTTGAGCCAGCACACCTCCAATCGCCACGTCTGACGCATCAGTGCGCAGAATATAGTCGCGCTCAGGATCGCGTAGTGCCAGCACCGGAGCAGACGCTAAAGCCCTGCGAATATCATCAAATTCGGCCTGGTGTTTCCGCAGCCACCGAAACGCACGTTTTTCGGTTGTCAACGTGTATAACTCTGTGGTCCGGTGCGCGAATTTGTGTACGAATTTCCTATAGTAGCCTGCCAACCCCAGGAATGATCGAAGCTCGGTTGTACTCAACGGCACTGGCCAGTCTCTCATGGCTGCGATCTTCTTATCCTCCGTGTGAATTCCATTCAAGTTGACCTTGAAACCGACAAACGAAGTCTCCGTGGCACCAAAAACGCACTTTCGCTCGTTCAACCGGAGACGCGCCGCTCTGATTGCCAGCAAGATAGTTTCTACGTGCAGCTTATGTTCAGCCAGATTGCGAGAGAAAATTAGAATGTCGTCTATGTACACAATTGTAAATTTCCTATACGGGCGTAAGATTCGATGCATAACGCGCATGAACGCTGACGGCGCGTTGGCCAACCCAAACGGAATTACCGTCCACTCGTAGAACCCCTCCGGAGCGACAAAAGCCGTTTTATGCCTGTCATCCGGATGTATGCGCAACTGATGGTAACCACTGGCCAGGTCGAGCTTCGTAAACACCCTGGAGCCGTGCAGCCGATCGATGAGATCTTCTATATACGGCAGTGGGTATCGGTCTTTGGTGGTGATTGAATTTAGGCCTCTGTAATCGACACACATCCGGAGTCCAGAGCCATCTGGTTTCTTAACAAAAATTACTGGGGCCGCGAATCGGGATTGGCTGTCAGTAACCCAGCCATTGGTAAACAACTTGGCAATTTGGATTTCGAATTCCGCGCGTTCCGAGTCTGACATCCGATATGGCTGGCGGTGAGGTGGCTTTGCTGCCGGATCAGTACCTATGCGGAAGTCATGTCTCGAGGCCGCAGGAACTCCCGTTGGCGGTTCGAAGAGATCTGCAAATGCCTTCCTCACTCGTAACCGCCATATTTCAAGGTCTGCGGGCTTGTGTGGAGTAGGCTCCTCCTCCTCCTCCATGATTTTGTCGACGTGTTCCCGGATGTTGGCTATAAAGATTTCTGATGACTTGCACTTGGCAACGAAGGACGCGGACACCATATTAATTGCCGATCTACGGGGCACTGTTCTGCAGTGCGCACGAACTTCTCTCAGTCGTCCTTGGTGAGGTCGGAGGCCTGCAAGCGATGTTGTGATGATTGTTGAAGGAAGGCGAGAGCCTTGTTGTAAAACAGTCCAATCAGGCTCCAGCATGTGTAGAGTATTAGTTTTATGGTCGATGAGGTGTAAATTGACTGCCATCCAATCTTTACCGACAATTAGATCATAGATGCCTCCCAAGTCGAAAACCGTGTACCAACCAGAAATGTCAACCCGATTGCCGGTTACGCCTCTTATTGACGCATTGAGCCAAACTTGCCATCTATCTTCCTCTGCCTTCTCTTCCCCTACGACAGAGACTTTCATGCGCCCACAACGTCGACGTTTTAACCCTAGGGAATTTGCGTAAGCGGTATCAACGTAACGATGGGAGGCGCCGCAATCAAACAAGGAGTATGCTGAACGAATTTTGTTATTGGAGGTTGAAACAGAAGCGTTAAAACGTAGTAGGTCAGAGTTAGGTGAACTGATGTCAGAGTCAGGTGGAGAATCAGATATCTCATTATGTGTCAGGCTGCTCAAGTACAATTTTGCATGCCGTATGCGCTTCTCTTTGCCTGTCCCTATTTCCTCCGTTTCCTTAACTTTTCCAATAACCGTCTGGGTAGTAGGACGTTCTATCACTACTCCCAATTGTCGTTTCCCTGGGCCTCCTCCCCCTCAATAGTCTCCTGCTCCGCCACCGAGGGTTCCGCCGCCGAGTCATCCGCATCGTCGTTCGTGATTATGCCGTCCCCGGTGGTCTGAATATTATTGATGTTCCCGGCTGTAAACCTGGTTGAACCTCCCTGGCCCCCGCGACGATTATCATTGCGATCACGACCTCCCTCCCGTCTACCACGGTTCCCGCCACCTCTGGCACGGAAAGCTTGGCCTCACCCACAAATGTCTGGGGTTGCACAATCGCGTGCCTCATGTCCGAAACCGCTACAGCGGTAGCACTTGGTATTGGCGTTAGCTACAGTGAGGTCCATCGGCTCAGACCCAGTAGGCGTTGGAGTGTTGGATGGGACGAAACTGATTGGCGTAGCCGCGATAGCCGGATGCGAAGTTGTACGTTCTGAGAATTCGCCGACCATCTCCATGGCATCGGCCAACGTGAAAGGCGTCTCCGGCTGGAGTTTTTTTTGCATGCGGGCTGAGGCGATGATCTGATCTGCGATTCCCGAAGGTTGCTTGGAGCAGTACTCGTCGTACAAGGGATCCTCGCGCGTGATAGTAGTCTCTTTTTGCAACATGCGGATAAGTTCGGAGAATCGCTTGTTGAAGTACGCGACATCTCCTTTGGAGTAGCGTAGGGCGTGGATCTCCTTTCGAACTGCGGTAATGGCGACTTCTGGGACGAATCGATGGCGAAATGCGGATTCGAAGAGAGGCCAAGTCACTGGTGCATAAGAGCCGTTTGCAGGAGCGATGATCGTGACACCTTGCTGATGGATCCAATGCGCGAACCAACTGTACGCCTCCCGGTCCATGAACCGCCAGGCCGAATCGATGCACTTATCCGACTCTGTGGTACCCATTGCCGCGCCACCTTGGCGTACCCAATGCTCGACCTTGCGAAGGAATAGATTGACAGTTTCCAACTTGAGGTCACCGGTGAACAGTGGAGGCTGATGCTGTTTAAGATGGGATTTAGACAGAGCCCCTCCTCCGCCGGTGTTGACGCCACCGACACCAAGACGAGCCGTCATTTGCATCATCGTGTCGAATCGACCGCGCCACGAGTCCAACTCTGTCAACGCGTCGTCTCGCGCGGTGATGACGTTGATGAGCTGGGCCTCAAGGGACAGTACGCGATCGGTCAAACGTCGGAGATCGTTGGTTTGGGTGGTGTAGGATTGGTAGATTGTGGCATAGAAGTCGGTTACTCCTTGACGACTGATAGCCGTAACATCGGCAGTAGCTGCATCTGGGGGTGCACGAGCAGCTCCTTGGAAACAATGGATCAGGCCATCATCATTGTCGGCTCCAGGAACAGGCCAGTTGAAACCTTCGCCTTCCATTCCTCTGATTAGTGAAGTTTTTACCAAATTTGTAAGGCTACGCCCATCAAGGCCGGAACACAAGGCCGGCCAACTAGAATACTTAGCGTAAAGCTTAATTCAATCGTTTGTTTGTATTTTAATCGTTTGTTTGAGTAGACGCGGGATGAACGTCGCTTCGTCGTGTGTTTGTAGGCGCGGAATCTCCGTCGCGTCGAGTTTCTTCGAGAAACGCCCAGCGAACCTTCTGTCGCACCTCTCCTTCGCGAGATCGCGGAATTGAAAGTTGCCGAGCGTCGTAGAGAGAAGAGAGAAGAGATTTTGAGAAGTTGCTACCAATTGAGAGGTCGCGAGAAGGTTGCTTCATTGACTAGCAAGCGACGCACGGGTAACCTGGGCCGTGCGCTATAGCCGAGTCGTAGCCGGGCCGCACGGAGCCGCACGGAGCCGCACGGAGCCGCACCTTAAGTACACGGCAGAACCTCCCACACATCTGCCCATCCTGGTGTAGTCAATTTCTCAAACTTCATCCGCTTTGTCCGAAAGGTATCAAGTCGTTCCTGTACCGATTTGTTGATAGTGCCAACTACCCAACAAGATTAACCTTCATCACTGAGCTCTGCATCGTCATTGTCCTTTCCATCCTCTTCCTCATCATCATCATCTTCCATTCCAAAGTTGCGACATCATCAACACTGTCTCCAATTGCTTCCAGCATCTCTTCAAATGTCATTTTGGTTGTACCAGCCGCTGCTCTTCTTAATACAAAGTCCTGCTCTCTCTCCACTGCCGCTTCTGCTTCCGCAACCATCTGTCTTGCTGCTGCTGTTTCACTCTGCACAAATTCCTCAATCCACTTTGCTTTTGCTTCCTTGCTCACAAAGTATGATTCAGGTTGGAGCTCAGCTGCACACCTCTTTTTTGAACGGCGACTGTGCAGAGCACGAAGCGCTCAGACCTTTTCTGCTGTGACACCAGTCTTGCCTTGGTTCGCTTTAGGATGTCGAGTTGATGCGCACATAGTTCATTTGCGGTATTTGTCCACCGGGAGTACTGAAATGTTCTGTTCGGGAGTCTGAACCATATTTGTTGCTCTGTGGTGTGGTTCGTGTGCACGTTGTTGTGGAGGAGATGTTGGAAGTTCGACGGAGGTGGCAAGGTGGGACTTATGGTTATAGTTATACTTCCAAAATGATCCTACAGGCAGGCGCTATGACAGGAACAGCTTGGAAAAATGCTCAACCATGATCCAACATCCGGTCAACTGTAAGGGCGAGTACGGGCCAGTATGGCTCCGTACGAGAAAGTATACGTAGATCCGGTTGCAGACGAGAATAAGTGATGAAGTCATATCATTGTAAGTTAAGATGATCGCTTGAGTACAATTGCACTCCCGCGAAGTGTCTATGCACTGGACGGTTACCCGGCCTCAGCCCTCGGCCATCACTCGGCCTCCGCTATTACATCATCCCCCTCTCTAGCTGCAGACCCCCTGGGCTGCCATACCCGTACATGAGAAAAGAGAAGAGAAGCAAAGAAATATAGATCCAGACTTGTACACCATTGTACGACCTCATAAATTCCGCAACGGATCGGTACCGCTCAAGGGTGACCTTTCGGTGGATCCGGCACACGAAAAACTCCACCACCAGTGGTAGGTAGTAAAACCCCATGCTGACGCCATTTGTACTGGGCCGAGATCCAATAAGAGAAGAGAAGAGAAGAAAAGAGGAGCAAACCTCTAATCACTCCAGATCTCCGAATCCAAGCCGTTCCCGCAGCAGGCCTCGCTTTAAGTCCACCTCAGAATATATCTCCAAAGTGACCTTCCTGCTTTTCCATATCTGCGACTCGAAGTTCACTTGCAGCCCTCCGGACCCAAGCCATTGCACCCGATACTGTCGGCTCGGTGGAGCTCATGGCATCATTGGCATCCGCCATCGATCATTCATATCAGTGACACATCCCATGGGTCGATTGGCCTCTGATCCATCTCGGAATAGTCTCTGCAGCAGTCAACTGGCTTCAATGGGTATACTCATCTTGATAATGGCTGCTGAATGTCAGGCCATGCTTCCGATGTTTCGGCCATCGGTTGCCTTTCGACTTTGCGTTTCGAGCTCAGTTTCAGTGCAAACAAGTATGCTTCGGCTCCAGGCGCAGCTCAGATCCGAGTACACCATCAAGTGATCCTTCGAGTACACCTTCGAGTAATCCTTCGAGTCCATGGTTCTGAATATCCAAGTGCACTTCCAGGTTGTCCAAATCCAAACTTCCAAGCCCATGGCAGACCACATCGGTGATAGCCTCTGCGCTCGGCATTGATTGTATGTCTCATTGATTGGCTCCAGAATGACTCGTATATCGGCTATCCGGTTTTTCTTCGTCTTTCACTTTTGCTTCGCATTCAGCTATGGATCCAACGGTGATTGATTTGTTTCGGCTTCGTCCAGCCTTCGATTGCAGTCATTATATATCGACATGCATTCATACATACTCATTTGAGTTGCGGTATCCAACTCGTAAGCGTCCCATAAGGTAATACTCATAAAGTAATAAAGTATGCTTGTGTTCTAGGTGCATCAAGGCATCCATTCTCCGGTTCTCATGCTTTCGACTTCCGAATTCGTGGACCGACTAAAGTCGCAGATTTGCAAGTTCTATTTTCAGGATCATGGTCATGAACATGACCTCAACACGGTTTAGCATCGTGGTTTCGAAGGGTGGTTGATGTCAGTAGCAGTCATTGCCGACTGTGACGCGAACTTCGGCCGATATTGGCTTTCGAAAGGTTCTTGTTTTTCAATAGAATTTAAGAACCACTTCAACAGTGATTGGCGGGGGAAGCCCCATTGATCCGCTCTGAATGAGTAGTATTCGTTGATATATCTTATTTGTAAGCATTTCGTACAAGGTCATAGATACCATGTGAATTCGATGTGATTGCGCTTTCGGCGCTGAGTCCAATTGCGGTAGCCTTCGTACGCCCATTGAGCAGTCCAGCCAATTCGCATTCCACGCAGCTTGACATTTCGTTGCTGATGTATCTGGCCTTCTGGTCACTTGTACTGGGTGCAGTTGATCCCATTGTCATCGTGGGTTGTAGGCAATTGTGCATCCGATCTGTTCGGTGGTGCTTCCGGTTCGGTGATGAAGACCAGCATCGTAGCCAGCAATTTCTCAAACTCCCAGGTGCACTTGCTGTTGATTTCATTGACTCCCTGGTGCCCATGACGTCTGCAGTAGGCCAGGCGAGATGATGTGTCCTTCCCGCACTTCCGTTGCAGATTTTGTTTGCAGTAGCGGTGGATTCTCGGTTTCCGGAACAGTCATCCCACTCTTTTCTATGGTCGACGCTCCGTCGACGACTTTTAAGTATGCCGGTGCATGCCGTATCAATTCTCATTTCGATTGCAATTGAGGCTTTGTGCTTCGGTATCTGCATTCAATTGCCAATCATGCAGCATCACTCATAAAGTCAGTGTTTCTTGAAGAATAGGGTACAATTGAAACATAACCTTGTATATCCATATCGGTGAGAAGATTCTTGTTATCCTTCTCAAGAGAGTACACGATTGCACTCTGCACTTGAGAAATCTGCATTCCGCCGCTTTCCCGTGGCTCAATAAGTGCCATCCGCCTAGTAGCCATTTCTCAATGTTTCATCATTGTGCATACTGAGAGCTTCATTATTCAGCTAAGAGTTTCAAGTCGCCATCCTTCTTTGCAAGGATATCGGTGGTTGCTCGCATTCTGGGGCGGTCATCCCCCTCTTTGGTGATCGGTGCTCCATTGACGACTTGTGATTATGCCGGTGTGTGCGGTATTGAGTCTTATGTCGATTCTCTTATCCATTTTCGTTGATTCTGGCACTTTCGGTTGCCATTGTCGCTTGATACCAGCGATTGCAATTCTCATTGCATATCTTCTAGAGTGAGAGTTTCTTAGAGAAGAGAGTAGAGGTTCAAACGAAACCTCGAATCGGTTGCCATATAGATAAAGAGACTCTTGTTATTCTTCTCGGGAGTGTTGGACTCGTGTAATCTGCATTCCGTGGCTGCTGCAGTAGCTAGCCATCATTTCTCATTAATTACATCAGGAAAAGGTTTTTGCGTACGTAGGTACCAAACACGCCTGCGTATGCGGCTTTTCCGTTGCATACGGTGGTAAGAACCCCTGTAACAGTGGGTGCGTTGGGAATAACTTTTCTTAAGAACAACTTGCCCGGTTGTCAGAACAACTTAGGCCATCGTTTAATCATTACCCCTATTGCTTCGCTCTGCCGGGAAATTTCTCCTAGGTCCCAAACTCTCATGATAATCCTAGACCGGGTACTCTAGATTGGATGCTATACCACCTTACTGCATTGTGAGGCGACCTGCTCCTGCGACCGCTCCAGCGACTACTCCAGCAACTGCTCCAGCAACTGTTTCAGCTTCTGCTTCTCTTCTAACTTTTGCAGTTCTTCTCCGAATCCAACGTGGATATACCCAAACGATTCCGCTTGTCAAATAGGGCTAGACCGGGTACTCTAGACATGATGCTACAGCAACTTACTGCATTGTCAGTGTGACCTGCTCCTGCGCCTGCTCCTGCGCCTGCTCCTGCGCCTGCTCCTGCGCCTGCTCCTGCGCCTGCTCCTGCGCCTGCTCCTGCGCCTGCTCCTGCGCCTGCTCCTGCGCCTGCTCCTGCTCCTGCTCCTGCTCCTGCTCCTGCTCCTCTGCTAAGTTGTGTAGTTCTTTTCCGAACCCAATGTGGATACGCCCAAACGATTCCTCTCGTCGAGTAGGGCTAGACCAGGTACTCTAGACACGATGCTACAGCAACTTACTGCATTGTGAGTCCGACTTGCTCCAGCTCCAGCTCCAGCTCCTGCTCATGCTCCAGCTCCAGCTCCAGTTCCTCTTCCAACTTTTGCAGGTCCTCTCTGAACGGAACGTGGATACGCCCACACGATTCCTCTCGTCGAGTAGGGCTAGACCGGTACTCTAGACACGATGCTACAGCAACTTACTGCATTGTGAGTCCGACCTGCTCCTACTCCTGTTCCTGCTCCTGCTCCTGCTCCAGTTCCTCTTCTAACTTTTGCAGTTTTTCTCCGAACGGAACATGGATACGCCCAAACGATTCCTCTTGTCGAGTAGGGCTAGACCGGGTACTCTAGACATGATGCTACAGCAACTTACCGCATTGTCAGTGTGACCTGCTCCTGCTCCTGCTCCTGCTCCTGCTCCTGCTCCTGCTCCTGCTCCTGCTCCTGCTCTTGCTCCTGTTCTAACTTTTGCAGTTCTTCTCCGAACCCAACGTGGATATGCCCAAACGATTTCTCTTGTCGAGTAGGCCTAGATCGAGTACTTTAGACATGACACTGCAGCAACTTGCTGCATTGTGAGTCCGACCTGCTCCTGCTCCTGCTGCTGCTGCTGCTGCTGCTCCAGTTCCTCTTCTCACTTTTGCAGTTCTTCCCTGAACGGAACGTGGATACGCCCAAACGATTCCTTTCGTCAAGTAGGGCTAGACCGGGTACTCTAGACACAATGCTACAACAACTTACTGCATTGTCAGTGCGACCTGCTCCTGCTCCTGCTCCTGCTTCTGCTCTTGCTCCTCTTCTAAATTTTGCAGTTCTTCTCATCAAATGGATCGAGACTGAGTATTCCAGGTGATTAAGCGATGTGTGAGGATATATCTGTATATAGATTAAATAAAATTATTTTAAACCAAACTTATTGAATTATTGTGATGAAAAATACAATAACTGTATGGAATGCAAAGCCAATCATAAAAATTGTTGTGACAAATTGTTGCGTAGGTAGGGATTCTGCCGATGGTTGTCGCCTACGTACGGGGCAGGGTCCGGTTGGTGCGTTGGGTGCGTTGGCAACGTACGTAGGCACCGAACGCAGGTCAGACTTTTTCCTGTTATGGATGAATGGACACAGGGTATGTGTGGTTTCCCATGTGCAACTCAGTGTCATCTCGGACATCCGTACGGGCTTACATCAATCAGTCAGGCACCATACCTGCTCCACAAGAATTAGCTTTGAAAATAATTCAAAAGATGGAGCGGTAGATGTCACAGAAACCAGGAGCCCTTGTTATAACGAGTCATCCTCAATGGGAACCCCCGCCTCCGGTACTCCCTTCTTGACTGGGCGAGCTGGTAGCAGTCATTCAAGCACCGTCAAGGTGTAACTCTTCTGCCGCAACTACCGCTGCTGCTCCTTGCTCTTCGTCATCCAGCGATTGGGTCTCGTGTGGCATGTCTGAGGGTGTGACGTCCAAAGTCGCTCTCAGCAGCCCTGAGCATTGCCCAATCCGTGCGACAAATGCCATGCGTATGCAGTAACTCCAAGAATTTGTATATTCGAAGGTGGGGCACATGGGCCCATTGCACTGTGAGATGTATTTCAAGTGCACATTATCTTCTGCTACTGGAACACCGATTGGAGTCCGTAGAGAGAGATTAATTGAATGGTCGGGGGAGGGGCTTATGGACCCGCTGTCCGTTTCTCCTCAAACACATATGAGCATATGTGTATGATAAGAATTCACCATTGGTTCGTCAACCGCTGGTAGCCCTTTGGTTCGTCAACCTCGAGTATTAACAGGCTGAAGATGCTCGGAGTTGAAACCGGGTCGGCTGGTCATGTACCAAGCACCGACGAAGCTTCATGAGGTTATCGTTGTGGATCTTGGGTATGTCGATAATTGGTGACATTGCTTCGATCATCATAGTGTAAAATTGAGTATCATCCTTGAACCGTCTACAGTGGATTCGTAGAATTGTAATTACGATCGCAATTGCCGTTGGCAGTGTAAATCAAATGTTCGGTAATCCCATGCATAAGGTTAATTGTAGAGCATTGGGCAATCTCTGAACTGAGGGTCCCGATTGTTGGTAAAAGAAGTGATCGAATAATCGTGTACAGTCATCCTCCGCCGGTGCACTTCGCTTGTAGATCTCGTGCAAGAGTTGCCTGTATCGACTTGTCTTTGTCGTTGACTTCGCGTTTGGCTCAGTGGCCAATGAATCAACGCGTTCAAGGGTAAATTCAGTGACATTTGACTCGTTCCGGTGTTCAATTGTATGAGAATGATTTTGTTGAGCGTATGTCGAGGACTTCTCGGGGGTGTGACCATTCCCCCGGTGACGCGCTTCTCTGGGTCAATTAATCTCCGGAATTGTCTCTGCATCAATCAATAAATTCAATTGGGTATACTCCAAGTCCACCTGCACTCCCAAAGTGAATATCCAAGTTTCAGCGTCGATCATTTGCACCCTCGACTTTTGGTTTTTGTCATTCATTTGACATTGGCATCCAGGCTCTCCAGCTGGCCGTTAAGTGTCGACCATGGCCTTGGGTGGCATTGTGATCTTTGGACTATTCCTCGGTTATTGGCTTTCCTCGGTTTTTGGCTTTCCTCGGTTTTTGGCTTGATTTCGTCTTGGATTTCCTTTATGTAGGGAATTTGCATTGACCTCGATTCTCGATGGACCAGTGATACACCACACGTAGAACAATTGTCTTGAACAGAGATAATCACGATCTTCTGATCACATGTGTCTCATTCTCGGTGGGTGCACTTCCATGCCCATTTATTCATCATTCGTAGATGCACTTCCGTGCTCGTTGTGCCATTAGCCGTAGATGCACTTCTGTGCTCGTTGCGTCATTAGCCGTAGATGCACTTCCGTGCTCGTGGAATACTGACGCTTCGTAACTGTGTTTCAGAACTTCCGCTTCGTTTGGTCACAGGTCATCGTCAAATGAGCTTGATTAAATGCGTTTATCGTTGGTGAGAATGAATTGATAGATTATTGATACGGCGCCGCGGCCTTCCCTAGTCTTCCGACTAATTGATCCATCGTTGGTATACTATTTCACTTGTTGAATGATCTTGTGAACTTATTCTCGGGGGTAAGGACATCGTGGCCAGTAATGCGTTTCAATGAACGATTAACGTGTGAATCCTCTTGGAATGGTGATCATTGATAACTCGTCATCAGCATCGCTCAGAACTAGTGTATATCCGCCATCATCCCCGGGAGGCCTAGTTGGAATCCTGCCTGAAAGTATTGTGATCAGTATAGATTTTCACTGTGATTCTGATTTCGACATCCATAGAACCGCTGGGTTGATGTAGTCAATTGCCTCACCTAATAGCCCACCACCGATGCCTGCAGAGTTTTCTCGCTCTCACAAACGTTAGCGACATAGAATAGAGTTCTATATGACTTTTCTCAAGGAATTGAAGGTATAATTGCTTGTTTTTCGAGGTGTTTGTTGTCTTTGTACAAGTAGTGATGCGTTGGAACATGGGGTTCATCACGAATTCCGCATGCGAAACATATCCAATTTCTGAAAGAGCAATCATGGTGCAAGGACAAGTACGGGCCAGTATGGCTCTGTACGCGAGAGTATGGGTAGATACGGTTGCACACCAGAATAAGTGATGTAGTCATCTCAGTGTAAGGTATGATGATGATCTCTGGAGTGCAATTGCACTCCCGCGAAGTGTCTATGTACTGGGCGGTTACCCGGCCTGAGCCCTCGGCCATCACTCGGCCTCCGCCATTACATCAACTGGGCTGCAGAAACTGTAGCTGTCACGGTTGTGTCGAGTGAGGATCGGAGGAACAGTGACGATCGATGGAGCGTATATGGGGAATACGAGACGCAAGGAAGGCATCAGGTTTTGTTAAAAAGAATCAGGTTTTGTTGAAAGAAATCAGGTTTTGTTGGTCGTGTTGTCAATAAGGCGTGATGATGATGATGTGGTTGCGGATTGAAAGGGCTGAGTACATAGTTGGGAGCGGTTTGGATGTATTTTGAAATGAGTGAGTAAAGGTGACGACGGTCGTGTTAGTTGTATATACAAGCGATCGTTTAGCAGAGAATAGGTTTGTTCTTCACTCGTTCTCTAGTCTACAAAACAATTAATAGCGTCGGCACCAACTTTTGTTCACTTCTGTGATTCCGGATTTTGAGTCTCTTGCTTGTTACGCAGTACCCGCGATCACTGCTTCTCACCCTTGGATTTAATGACCCCTATAACTCCGAGCCTGGAAACCTTGACAGAAGAACGTGTCTACGATCGATTCCACCGGTTATAACTCAGTACATGTGCCGCAATTATCACCAAAGCGGTTGTTACATTTGCCACGGACCTTGCAACTCCCTCCGTTCCATGTTTAAATCAGTTGGCAATTTTGAAAACAAGCTCACAGTACACAGCATTTGGAGACACTCCTGCATTGTGTTCCTGTGAAATCATGGACGCGAGGGGTCCACCATATTTTAAATGACAGCATACGACAGCAAAAAACCCCAACAATCTCGAATCACTTTCTTCGACCTAGCTGGCCGAACCACCACCCGCTTTGAACAAGAACCGTTGAACGCCTTTGAAAGCATTGACTCTATCATCCTCAAAACCCCAGAACCTCTCGAAGCGTATTTCTGGGATGAACCACAAGCAGTATCTCCTTGGAATTGTTACTGCACGGATGCAGCAAAAAACGGAGGAGGACTCCAAATCGAGGATCCAGTTTTAAAACCTTTTGGACCAAGTATCACGGTCTCCACGTCAATTGCCAGGACGAAGAGCCCTGTTACTGTGAACTCAACAGCGGAGGCACACACACAACAATCGGAAGAGCAACAGACGCTCAATTATCAGAAGCCACAATCAAGGGGCCACAGCAGAATACAGATAGCCAAATTTCGTGGGCAGATTATAACGAACGAAAAGCGAATAAAGGAAATGGAATAGACAGAGAATTACATCCGGCCCTTCTACCAACCCCGCTGATCATCGTAACAACACCCGACAATCACGAAGTGTTCTACTAGTAGATGGTCAACCCATTCTTGGAGCGGAAATTGAAGCAGCAATCCACCAAATCCAAGAAAACACAGATCAGGTGAAAAAATATCTGAACAACAAATCTTGTTCCCGCTTCTCAGCCGCCAATCTCCGCACCACAGCCTCTCAACACCACAGCCAAGATGTCAGGAAAATCATCGACGCCAGCCCGCGATGTCATGCCGTCCAGTGCATTAAAACTGGAACTGCAAAATGTTACAGCCAAAAACACAGAAGTCATGAACGAGGCTCAACTCAGGGGCCACATCCAGGACATCAACCTCGGGCTAACAGCATTAGTCCAACTCCCGACAACCAGCAGATTAAACGAATTGCAAAAGGCTCAGCAATCTGTGAAAGATGCGCAAGCACGGATATCAGAATTGTTGGCAGAAGGAGATAAAATCATACAGGAACGAGACGTCCTCAAACAGGAGCTATTACTAACACAACAGGCGTCGGCATCGAAGGCAGCCCCACAAATATGCAGTCACGGGAACCTGGAAGAAGAAGTCCGGAACCTAAAACAACAACTGGAAGTGAGGGACCCAGACACAGCAGAGCTGAAAAAAGTCCTGGAGGACGCTCAAGCACAGATGGAGATATTTAGGGACCTGGCGGAAGAAAATTGACAACAGGTAATTCGAATCCTGAAGTTGACAGAGGGAAGGACAGGAGAAATAGGAGAAAGGGTAGAAAGGGAGGGCAAGGTGAATGATATAGCCAGCTTCTCGGGAGAAAACAGAAAGGAACTCCGAGGATGGAAGGTACAGTTGGCTCTGAAGATTGCCATCCAACAGAGGGCATTCAATACCGAGCAGAAGAAGCTGCGATACGCAGTAGGTTGTCTGAAGGATGTGGCACTGGCACAATTAATGCCATGATGTGACAAAATCTCTGAGGAAGTCAAACTCGATACCCTGAAAGACCTAGTTGACCTGCTAGATCTAGCATTCGAAGATCAAGACAAACCAGCAACAGCCAAGAGGGAACTCTTGAAACTCAGGCAGCGAGACAGCGAATTCTCTCAGTATCACTCGGAATTTTAACAATACGTAGCAGACGTCAAGTGGAACGAAGATGCCCAAATGAACGCAATGCGAAACGGGTTGTCCAACGAACTCAAGCACTCCTTACAACATATGGAAGAACCAGAAAGCATAGTCGAATTCGTCAAACTATGCTCAAAGCGAGATTCACAGCTGAGGAGGCACGTGGCAGAACAGAAGTCTGGAAGATGGGAGGGCTTTAAGAAATCTCACACAACGACCAACACCACATCCGCCCCAGATACATCGCCAGCGGGAACAGTTGCACGATGTCATGGCCCTGCACCAATAGATCTTTCAGCAGTCAAAGGAAAAAGGATCACGCCAGTGGAACGAAAGAGACGCAAGAAGGAGGACTGTGTAGGTACTGTGGAGATAGTAGACATTTCGCGGCATCATGCCCAAGAAAGTTCAGAGCAGTGTCAGGACAGACAGAGGTATCGCCTTTCAAGAATGCAGCAAATGAGGTAAATGTGGGTTCATAAACAAGAAAAGGAAAGCAAGTAGAGTCGGGAAAAGTGTAGTCCTGTGCAATAAGGATGGCAGTTGCGCTGAAAACGAAGCTCTTTGTCAGTTAATGCTAGTTTTGGTATTTCGCAGATTTCTATATCAAGCACAAACATGAAGGAGTTTTCTATGCAAAGCAAACAGCTCGTCGTGAAATGCTCGCTGAAAATAAATGACAGAATCATTGATACCCACGATTTGATAGACTGTCGAGCGACTGGAATAGCATTTATTGACAATGATTTCGTCCGCCATCATCAGTTACAAGAGAAACAATTGAAGGAAGCAAGAGAATTGGAAGTTATAGACGGAAGATCCATTGAATCAGAAACCATTACAACTATGGCTAAATTTGACTTAGGAATACGCGGACATCAAGAACAATTACCTGCGTTTGTCACAAAACTAGGCCTTTACCCTATAGTGTTGGGACTCCCATGGTTACAACTACACGATGTCACAGCCAAATTCCAAAAGAAAAGAATCGGATTCGAAAGCAGCTACTGCCAACAACATTGCCAACATCATTCAAGGGTATGGGTGTGGGGCAATCACATCGAAACGACGAGAGAACAACCCAAACCAAAATTCGATATATGTGCGTTAGCAGCAACACCATTCATGAGACTCAACAAGAAGGAGACACTCAAAGTATATGCGGTAACATTATACGAAATCAACAAGGCCCTCGCAATAAACAACTTTCAAGAAAAACCGCAGGATCAATTAATTCCACAGGAATACCATGAGTTTCTATCACTTTTTGACAAAGTTATTGCTGAACAACTACCTCCACATAGACCTTACGATCATAAAATCACATTACAAGAAGGCTTTACATCTCCGTTCAGACCAATCTACAGCTTGTCGAGAGAAGAGTTACTAGTTTTGAAGGAATGGATTGAAAAGAACCAGTCGAAGGGATATATCAGATTATCGTTATCACCATGCGGGGCACCAGTACTGTTTGCACCTAAACCCAACGGAGGCCTCAGGTTATGTGTGGATTACAGAGGTCTAAATGAGGGCACGATCAAGAATCGATATCGATTATCTTTGATTCAGGAAACTTTGCTGAGATGATCGAAATCTAGGTGGTACACCCAGCTAGACGTTCGAGATGCCTATAATATGATTAGAATCGCCAAAGGAGACGAATGGAAAACGGCATTTCGCATCCACTACGGTTTATTCGAATCACTGGTTATGCCTTTCGGACTCACCAACGCACCAGCATCCTTTCAGGAATTCATCAACGATACACTTCGACCCTTTTAGGACATTTTCGGCACGGCATATTTGGATGACATCCTTATCTACAGTTACAATTTGATGGAACATCAGGAGCATGTCAGAGCGGTGATTACAACGTTGAAAGAAACGGGATTGAATCTAAAAGCCGAGAAATGCGAATTCCATCAACAAGAGTTCAAATACTTGGGATTAATAGTCGGTGTCAACGGAATTGAAATGGATCCAGAAAAGGTAACGGCAGTCAAGGAATGGGAGGCTCCCGGTAAACTCAAGGAGGTTCAAGGGTTTTTAGGATTCGCCAATTTTTATTGAAGGTATATCAGAAATTGCAGCAAGGTGATCCAACTATTGACAAAGCTAACAAAAAAGCTGGTACCATTCCACTGGGGACCTGATCAGAAACGGGCCTTTGCGCAGCTAAAAGAAGCGTTCACGACGGCCCCAGTCCTTGCACATTTCGATTACGTAAAGGAATTGTGCTGGAAACAGACACTTCTAGTTATGTGTCAGCAGGAGTTCTATCCCAATACGACGATCAAGGAATCCTTCACCAGGTTGCATTCTTCTTCAAGAATCATACACCAGCTGAAGAGAATTTCGAAATTTACAATCAGGAGCTACGAGCCATCGTTGAATCCCTCGAACAATGGAGGCCGGAATGCGAAGGATCAGCACATCCAATCATGATACTGACGGACGACAAAAACCTCGAATACTTCATGACGTCAAAGCTACTCAATAGAAGGCAAACAAGGTGGTCCAAATTCCTGTCAAGATTCAAATTCAAGATTGTTTACCGCCTGGGAAAGACGGGACAGAAGCCCGATGCACTCACCAGAATGCCAGGAGACATTCCTCCGAAAGGGGGGCAGCAAAAACCCAACAAATCGTGTTCAAAACGGAGAATCTTGACAAAAGAATACGGCAAGGACTCGTGGTAGCATTTGCGGAGGTGGTAAACCAGGACGAAGTCGATCCAAAGGAGCTGTTGAACTGGATTCACAACATATGCAAGGACTGCCCGTTCGACAGCAGTGAAGGACTGTGCATCAACACAACGGAAAATCAAAAGGATTGTGACAAGCTACAGCTGATACAGGACAATCATGACTCACCAACAGCGGGACATCCAGCACAAGCAAAGACGCTGGATCTACACAAAAGGAACCATCAATGGCCAGGCATGGAAACAGACGTGGACAAATACGTAGGGAATTGCCATGTATGCCAACGCAGGAAACCAAAGCATCAATGAATCCACGGATGGCTAAAACCGCTTGATATATCGCAACAACCATGGAAGGATCTGAGTATGGATTTTGTTGTTGGATTACCGGAAAGCACAGGGTACAACGCCATATAGGTAGTAGTCGATAGACTGTCAAAGATGAAACATCTGGTACCATGTCGAGATGATACAGATGGCAAAAAGCTGGGCGAAATGTTCATACGAAATGTGTTGAAATTACCTGGCTTACCAGACACAATAGTATTGGACAGAGGACCCCAATTTGCCTCGGAGATTTGGAGACATGTCTGCGAAAGACTCGGGATTGAACAAAGACTTTCCACTGCGTTTCACTGACAAACAGACGGCCAAACAGAGCGAATCAATGCCATTAAGGAACAATACCGGAGAAGCTTCATCAATTATCAGCAGGACGACTGGGCCTCGTGGCTATCTATGGCAGAATTTGCATTGAACAATCACACCTCGGAAAAAACACGCTGCTCACCATTTTGTGGCAACTATCGCTTCCATCTAGGGATGGCCTTCAGCCAACATTCAGTTCAGAACGGTAACGACATCAGGGAAGTAAACGCCAACACTCTGTCCCAAAGAATGAATGAAATCTTTGAACAAATGAAGGCCGAAATGTCGCGAGCAGAATCAACCCAAGCAGAACAGCCGAACAAACGACGCAGAGAAGGAACGGAGATGACAGTCGGAGACAGAGTATGGATGGACGCTAGGAATGTTACAACACAGAGACAAAGCAAAAAGATCGATTAGAAACATCTAGGACCATTCGAAATCACCGAAGTCATCAGCCCGTGGGCCTACCGATTGGAGCTACCTAAGATCATTCATATACATCCAGTACAACTGATCTCCCATCTAAGCAAAGCCTCGAACGACCCATTACCCGGACAAATCGAGCCAGCACCACCTCAGGTTAGTGTCAATAGAGAGGAAGAATACGAAGTGGAACGCGTGGAGGATTCCAGGGTGTTTCAACAACAATTGCTGTATCTGGTTGAGTGGAAGGGCTACAATGAACGAAGCTGGGAACCAGCAGTCAACGTGGACAAACTTCAAGCAATCGATATATTCCACGCAGAACAACCTGGAAAACCCAGATCAACAGCCTCGTAGGAACTCGGCTTGTGGGAGGGGGAGCTAATGTCACGGTTGTGTCGAGTGAGGATCGGAGGAACAATGACGATCGATGGAGCGTATATGGAGAATACGAGACCCAAAGAAGGCATCAGGTTTTGTTAGAAAAAATCATGTTTCGTTAGAAGAAATCAGGTTTTGTTGGACGTGTTGTGAATAAGGCGGGATGATGATGATGTGGTGGCGGATTGAAACGGCTGCGTACATAGTTGGGGGAGGTTTGGATGTATTTTCGAATGGGTGAGTAAAGGTGACCATGGTCGCGTTAGTTGAATATACGAGCGATGGTTTAGCGGAGGATAGGTTTGTTCTTCACTCGTTCCCTAGTTTACAAAACAATCAACAGCTTCGGCACCAACCTTTTTTCACTTCTGTGATTCCGGATTTCGAGTCTCTTGCTTGTTACGCAGTACCCGCGATCACTGCAGCTCACCCTGGGTTTTTATAACCCGTAGAATCTGAGCCTGGAAGCCTTGACAGTAGCACATGACATGGTTTCAGTTTTGACGGCTATTACCCCGAACATACAACCACCGGTTACTGTCTCAAAGGTTCCATATTGCCAGCCGTTCAGCTATATGTATTATTAACTGCCAACAATTAGCAGGATTTGAAACAGGCCATGATCCTTGCGATTCTGCAGCCTTCCACAGCTGGGTCAATCGTGAAATTCCACAATGCAATAATATGTATATTGACAGTTGAAAACTAAGATTCAACTTGATATTCGCATCAATTCATATATATTCTTCAGGTTCTTCCTCTTCTCCAAACTCGAATTCTTCTCTCTTCACTTACCATCTTCCCAAGAAGCAACTGATTCTAGCAGTCAATTGGAGAATGTATTCGCGCCGACGCCCGTCTCTACATTGAATACATGCGTTTCAAGTACATTTCTCCAATGTCGCGCCAAGAATCCTCACCGAACTGCAGCAAATATTGCAACAAGGAATATTCATGAGAACGAAAAGTTAAAAATCGTATACAAAACTGGTGCCAAGAAAAACAATGAAAACCGTGCTTTGGGATGTATAATACCTAATCTGCAAGAACAACAGTCAATTAATCGGATATAATTAGCTGCTGTACGGGCGAGTACGCGATGGTAAGGCTTCGTACAGGCTTGTATGTCAATTGGGGTCGGTACGATTGCAAACGGAAATAGGTGATTTAGTATGATTGTGAATAAGTAAGATGATTGCTACTGTACGATGGCAGCCGTGCAGAGTCTACTTATGGTTGGTGCTTACTCAGCCCAGCCGCAACCCTAACCACTGAGGCCTGACCTCTGCCGTTACATCATCCTTCTCTCTCAGCGCAGACCTCCTGGGCTGCTAAATATATATACATGAAAAAGATGTAAGATCCAGGTTCGTGCGTCTTTGTATAGGCCTCTCACGTTAGCATAAGTTCCTCAACCGATCAAAACCAATCAGGCAACCTTACGGCGGATTCGGTGCACGGGGAAATCCACCTCCAGTGGTAGGTAGTAAAACCCGTGCCGACGCCATTTGTACCAGGCTGAAATCCATAAGAACAGAAGAATCAAGAAAGGGGGAACTCAAAGGAGCCAATTTCGGCGAAATTCCTGCAAATCCTCCAATTCCTTCGTATAGTGGTTTTCCAATTACATTCGGGGTTTATCCGGATTCCCCAGATTGAACCCGTCGACTAGCTCTTTAGCATTCCTGAGGTTTTCTGCAGGCTCCCAGCCCGTTCGGATGCAGTTGTAGCCTGCCCACTGAACCAAATAGTGGAGACGTCGATAACGTCGTTTAGAGTCAAGAATTCGTTCGAGCTCCCATTCGTCAGAATCGTCGACTATCGCCGGCTGAGGCTCTGATGGTGGCTGGCCGGCGATTGGGGGCGTGTATGGGTCAAGCAGAGAAACGTGGAAGACGTCATCAATTCGCATCATTCTCGGAAGGTCTAGTTTGTAAGCGTTCTTATTGATGCCCTTACCCACCGTATATGGGCCTGCTCTCTTATAATCAAGTTTCTTAGACGGTTTGGTCGCAAGAATGTTTCTTGTTGATAACCAAACATAATCTCCGACCTCGAAGGTGACATCTGTGCCTCCAGCATATTTGGCCTTCCGCTCCTGTGCCTCCAGTAGGTTCTCGCAGAGTTTTGGGTGGGTCCCGGCTAGCGCCGCCGTCATCGCGTCTGCTTGGATCTCCGACCTCATGTTAGAAGGGGCCTTTGGGGCCTTGAACTGCAGGGGTGGATGGTAGTTGTAATTGGCCCAGAAGGGCGTCATCCTCGTCAAGTGGTGTACGGAGTGGTTGTATGCAAACTCGGCCAATGGGAGAAGCTCAACCCAGTTATCCTGCTCGTAGTTGCAGAAGGCTCGGAGGTACAGCTCCATCGTCTGATTTTGCCTCCCCGTCTGGCCGGCTCTCTGTGGGTGGAAGGCTGTCGAGAGTCGGTGGTCAGTGCTCATATGGGAACATACCCTCGTCCAGAATCGGCTCGTAAATTGGCCTTCTCAATCGGTGACGATTTTGTCAGGCACACCATTCAGGCAAATGACATGCTCAAAAAAGAGCCTGGCCAGTTCCCGTGAATCGACGTCCTTTCGGCACGGCAGGTAGATCGCCATTCTTGTTAGCCGATCGACAATGACTAAGATTCCTGTATACCCGGATGCAGTTGATTCCGGCAAGTCAGTGACAAAATCCATTGTGACACCTTCCCAGGGTCATGTCGGAGGTGCCAAGGGCATCACTGTGCCGTGTCGAGCATGCCATGGGGCCATAACTCGGTGGCAAACTTCACAGCCGCTGACGTACTTACTTATGTGCGCATCTATTGCGGGCGAATAGAAGACCCTAGAAACTAGTTCAGTGGTCTTAAGGGCTCCGAAATGTCCTGATTCGGGGCTATCATGAAGGAGATATATCACTCTAGCGGGAACCATTTCGTCTGCGGGAACGTATATCCTCCTTTCGTAAGTCAGAGCTCCAGCGACGACCTTCCATTGGTTCTCGTCTTTGGGGGTGTTTGACATGGGTGAGTCAACTAGCTTCGCATTCACGTCGATTGCTGATGTGTCGGAGGACAAGGCCTTCTGAATCGCCGGTAGGGGATCATCGTATGGTTCAACTTCAAGTGTGATGGCCCTCACTGCCAGGGTTGCCAAAAGCCTCCCGATTGGCATCTCATAGCCTTGCTCGTAGTCTGGTCGTCTGGACGGACCGTGGGAGGGGTTCTTAGGGCCTTGTAGGTGCTCGATGGTACAGACGTACGCCGAGAGGATCTCCGACCATCTAGCCTGTCGCCGTGAGAGCACTTTGGAGGTTTGGAAATACTCAAGGTTCTTGTGGTCACACCGCACTGAAATCTTGTGCCTGGCTCCGGCGAGATAGTGATGCCACTGCTTCATGGTCTCGACGATGGCAAGCAGCTCACAGTCATACGTATCGTAGTTGTGCTCAGCTGGAGAGCACTGTGGAGAGTAACAGTTGACTGGCCGGAGGGTTCCAAAGCCGTCAAACTGATTCAGAATGCCTGCAATCGCAATGCCACTTGCATCGGTCTGATGGATGATCGGCTTTGTTGGGTCGAAGTGCTGTTGAAGCGGTGCCTCCGTGAAGGCCTTTTTGAGTTTCCGGAAAGCCAGCTCGGCCTCTCGAGTCCATTCCGATTTGTTTTTACCAAGGAATCCTGACTTTCTATACCGAGGTCGGTTCGACGAAGGCCCTAGTTTCTCGGCACCAGAGGGGTTGTCAACCTTCTTTAGTAACTCGGTGAGGGGGAAGGTCACCTTGGCATATTTTCGGATGAACCTCCATTGGATGTTTGTCAATCCGAACAGCACTTGGACGTCATGGACTGACACAGGAGTCGGCCAATCCTCGATTGTTGATATTCGGTCTGACTGCATGCCGACTCCTTCCGAACTGATCACGAAGCCGAGGTAGCCCACCTCCGAGACTCCAAATTGGCACTTTTCCGCCTTGCAATAGAGTCCGAACTCTTGCAGTCGTTCCAGCACCTTTGGTAAGTGTTCATCTTGCTCCTTCTCGTTTGTCGAGTAGATGAGGATATCATCACGGTAGCACACACCGATGTCGTCAATGTAAGATCGCAGGCAATAGTCGATATAAGCCTGAAATGTGGCCGGTGCATTCGTCAAGCCGAATGGCATAACATTGTACTCGAATTGACCGTATCGGGTTCGGAATACCATCTTGTACTCGTCACCCTCCTTGATCTGAATAAGGTGATAGGCTCCGCGGAGGTCCAGCTTCGTGAAGACCCTGGCACCTCCTACACGGTCAAGAATCTCTGAAATCAATGGGAGAGGATACCGGTTCTTAACTGTCGCCTTATTGAGCGCGCGGTAGTCCACACAAAGCGTTAATCCTCCATCCGTCTTCTTGGCAAAAAGTATCGGTGCCACCGCCGGCGATGATGACCGCTGAATAAAACCATTTGCTATGTTCGTCTCGATGTAAGCCTTTAGAGTCTTTAACTCAACCTCCGACAGGTTATAGATGTGCCGATATGGTAGCTTGAAACCGGGCTCAAGATAAATCACGTGGTCAATTGGGCGGTGCGGCGCGAGGGTCTGGACCTTAGCCTTACTGAAGACCTCCACGAACTCACAATACTTTGCGGGGATGCGCCCTCCATCGTCAGTGTCTATAGTTTCTGACCTCGCTCCATCCAATCTCATTAGCTGTATGCTCTCAACTTTGTCTGATGGAGGGTAAGGAATCCTGGAAGCCTGGAAAAGAACGGTTCGCCAATGACAGAGCCAAGCCCCGCCGTCCAGTTACTTCCTTCGTGCCTTGGCGAGCCGGTAGCAGTCATTCAAGCCCCGCATTGTTTGTAACTCTTCTGCCGCAACTACTGCCGCTGCTCCTGCTCGCTCGTCCGGCTGATGGGGCTTCTCCCACCTGTGTCAGTAGTGCCTTCCATGCAAGCTCCCAGCAACCCTGTGCAATGGTCGATTCGGATGGCGAAAGCCTCAACAACCTCATCGCTAGCTAGTAGGTCATCGAATGCGGTGGCTCCAAGCAGATGTATGTCTGGAGGCTTATTCTCTTCACCGCCCTCCTGCAGCCGAAACTTCGTTTCAGGTGGAGGTTCCGATGTCACAATGGTGGCCGCTGGTGTTGCATCGCCTCTAGGGGTCCGTAGAAAGAGCAGTCGACCGGTGTTCCAGTCGATCTCAGGGTTCCTTTCCTTGAACCACGGTAGACCGAAAACCAGGTCGTATGCCATTGGCACATCCAGCACCTCCGATTCGTCAACCGGAGCCAAGTGCTGATGATATTGAACCGAGAAGCGGGTTTTTCGGCCCTCCTTCGCAGACATCATTGTTTGACCATTGAAGCCCTGGGTGGAAGTGAATGCGGGTTCGAGTTTTAGCCCAAGTCGCCTAAGCAACCTCAGTGCCATGAAGATGCTCGTCGCGCCGCAGTCAATGAGTGCTCGAACGAGCTGCATTTCGCCGTGTCGATCTCGAATTTGTACTTCGTGAACGATGTGTGATGAATCTGGTTTCTCTGTACCACATAAGTATTGACTTGAAAAGAGAGCCCTAGGTGGCTCCAAAATAACTCTCGATTTGAGGGCTAATCAGTGGGGCTGGATCTCATCTATAGTTGCCAACAACGCCCTCGTTCCTAACATCTCCAGCCCTAACTCCTGTGCGTCCTGCCTCTCCCGCCAGGCTAGGTGCCGGGAGAGGTATGTGAGTTTTTTGACTGCTGGGTGTCGAAGGATTTTTGACGTTTGACCTGGTGACCGCCTCAACCTGAGTTGGAGTCTAGTTCGGGCATATTTGGTCTGCTGTACCTGGGGCAGTGGCGAGTTTTATGACCTTTGTTTCCGCACCGTGTGCACTGCTGGTTGGCCTTCCGGTTCTCATGGACGTCTTTTGAGGTCCAGGGTGCCGGCGGAAAATTGGAAAGATCGCTTCCTCCACTGGATTTTCCGTATTTTCTGGATTTGCCGCCACCTCCGCCTGACGATGTCTCCGTCTGTATGGCTTTTGATGGTTCAGAGATGGAAGGCCGGTAGGTTCGCTTTCCATCTTTGTTTGACGATTCTGGCTGTGTCTGTTGGCTACCAGGTTTCTGTCCTTCATACTGGGTGTGTACGACCTCCGAAGATGCGTCCTTGTCGAATAGCTCTTCGACTGATTTGAATCTTCCAGATTTCGGGGTCATCGGCCCAATCTTATTTTTGAGATGGTGCCGCAGGCCTCCCCAGGCTGAATCGTAGCGTGCTATCTCCAGCATCGGCGAGTTCCAACCCGCCTGCCTCCAATTAGCGTTAATACGATTCGCATAGGTTCTAACCGGTTCGTTTGGGAGTTGAATATATTCGTCCAGCATCATCAGCACTGCACGATTGCGACGGTCATCATCCCCGTAGATCCGGGAAATCTCTTCCGCGAAAAGGTCGAAATCTTTCAAGCATGGATCAGAGTCCGCACGTAGGTCACTAGCCCATTCGGCTGGGTCGGTGATTGTGGTCTGCCGCTGGTTATGGTTGTGATGGTTACTCCATGAATCAAGAAGAGAGACCGCATAATGCACTGGATCCGGTCCGCCACGTGGGAATGGATGATTGTGAGAGTTGAAATTGTAGCGTAGTGCATCAAGAAATTTGTCTAACTCCTTGGCTCCACCGCTGAATCGCATGGGGGCGACCATATTGAAAATCTTGGGTTTCGTGAGGGTGGCCGTCTCCTGTTTTGCGCATTCCAAGGTCAATCGTTCCCGTTCAAAGGCCTATCGTTCTTTCTCAGCTCTCAACCAATCGGCTTGTTGATCCATCATGGCTTTGATCAGTTTGTTCTGCGCCGACATCTCTTGGATGTCTTGGTCGATGATGGCTGATCGGATGTAATTGTAGTTACTAATGCCGGAAGGGATTTCGGCATCTTGGTCCTCGTCGTCCTCGTCGTCCTCATCATCCTCGTTGTTTTCGAATTCTGTTTCCGGCGTGACCATTGGGGTGATCCTGATTCCAGGTCTCATTGTTCGTAGGCTTCCCGACGCTGAGGCTGCTGCTTGGACCGTTTCTTCACTCCCACAATCATTAGTGACGCGTAACTGTGTTCTAGTTGGTATCTTTGGGGGCATCTTGATGCTATTGAGTATGGCATTGACTGATTCGAGTCTTTTGAGGATTTTTCTGAGGGTTCTCCAGGCGTTGTATATGTGTCAGACGCGTCGAGAAAAGGGGTCAATATCGCGAATTCCCGTTAGCGAAATGTGACCGCTGACTGAAAAGCCGTTATAGTGTAAGGGCGAGTACGGGCTGGTACGGTTTCGTACTGGCTCGTATGTCGATTGGGGTCGGTACGGTTGCAAAAGGGAATAGGTGATTTAGTATGATTGTTTATAAGTGAGATAATTGCTCCCGTACGATGGCAGCCGTGCAGAGTCTACTTAAGGTTGGTGCTTACTCAGCCCAGCCGCAACCCTGATAACTAAGGCCTGACCTCTGCAGTTACAGCTGCAATCCGTTCGGAACTACTTGAACAGTTCAACCAGAGCTGCAGAGGGAACCCTCTGTGGTCAACCAAGGCATTCGTCTGAACAGTCTGTGAGATTGAGCATCTTGATGTAGTCAACTCCGGAGTTTTTGCAGATGAATTTTCTGACAAACGACCTCGGGAGTGGACATGATTATCCAGAAGAGCATTAGAGAAGGCCACCGAGAAGTATATGATTGAAGTAAATAATTTTTCTAATATTCAATTTTAATTACCACAACTGAATTTCAGTAGGTTTTTAACATGTCCGCAACAATGGCCAGGCAAGGTGGGTGTGTACAGCTTCAGGAGGCGGACATGCGCATCGCGCTCAACATGGTTAATATGGTCAAACATGGCATATTGCGCACTGCAATCAAAGAAACTAAGAATTTCATCAAAAAGCCTCGAGCAGAGATTCGGGAAGAAAAGAGAAGGGGTGTTGAGTGGCCAGGCCATAAGAGTGTGAAGGCGGTCATTGAAAAGCATCCATCAATGATTTATGAAAATCACTTGAATGGCTGCCTTCGTTGCCAAAACAAAATTGCTCGAAATCCTGCTACTCGCCAGAGGCGCAAAGGCACAAAGCCTGGGACCACTACAGTACCAACAGTCTCGGCAGCACCAGTAGTATCTGCAACCCCTGGACTATCTGGACCCCAAGCAGCACAACATAGTCCCAAAAGAATGCTTCATCTCAGCCTTTTGAACGAATTTACCCATTTTCAAGATACAGCAGACGATAATGATTCCAATCATGATGGCTCCAGTACTGAAGACATTATCGGGGATATGTCAGGTATGCACTCCACTCCCCCCTCTCACATGACCAATTATTAATTATCATTTCAAAGAGAATCACAGTGATGATGAAGATATTACCAATGAAGGGGAATAGGCGAATGGGTTAATTGGGCATACTTAAATATTTTCGACATTCAATCTATTCTTTAGTTTCAGCTGTGAAAATAAGCAACATAATGGTGAACAAAATGGAATTGAATCTGTGAAGCGAGTTTTAATAATGCTTCCATGCTATCTCTGAGAGTGACTATCAGCAATTATTGAATCACAATATATCAGATTGCACAATATTGCTTATTTAAATGAGAATGAATGCTTGCCTTGACGCATGAATATGCTGTAAATGCGCGACCGTCCAACTAGGCTACAAGTCTGAAAGTGAGCGTCAACGATTTTTGGTGGTACAACATCTCTAGCGCATCTGATTGTGTGAGCTCTAGGAGTATAATTGCAGTGTTGACTGCCTTTATCAATAAATCGAATTTTACTGATGCACTTGAGCAACCAAGCTTGGAGGAATTGAATCACAATTAATCCATATCGCACGCCATATTCTTATTGAATATGCATGAAAGCCCGCTGTTACAATCATATCTATTGTTTTTTGCACAACAAAACGCGTAGACTGCAGGAGTAAAAGTGAGTGTCAACGGAACGTCAATGATTTTTGGTTGCACAACATCTCTAGCCCGTCAGATTGTGTGAGCACCATCAGTGTAATTGCATTTTTGACTGCCTTTATCGACAAATC
Organism: Trichophaea hybrida; assembly: GCA_015178995.1. Classification (NCBI taxonomy): domain Eukaryota; kingdom Fungi; phylum Ascomycota; class Pezizomycetes; order Pezizales; family Pyronemataceae; genus Trichophaea; species Trichophaea hybrida. The sequence goes on along the minus strand of WHVE01000434.1, from coordinate 79,663 downwards.
AATTTTTATTGATGCATTCAAGCAACAAAGCTTGGAGGAATTAAATCCCAATTAATCCATATCGCACTGTATGTTCTTATTGAATAATCATGAAAGCCCGCCGTTACAATCATATCAATTGTGTTTGCCCAATAAAACAGGTAGACTGCACGAGTAAAAGTGAGCGTCAACGGAGCATCAACGATTTTGGGTGGAAAAACATCTCTAGTGCATCAGATTGTATGAGCTCTATGAGTATAATTGCAGTTTTGACTGCCTTTGGTGACTGATAAATTTTTTCTGATGCACTCGAGCAACGAAGCTTGCAGGAAATGAATCACAATTAATCCGTATCGCACAGCATATTCATATTGAATATGCATGAAAGCCCGCCGTTACACTCATATCTATTTTTTTGCGCAATAGGAAACGTAGACTGCAGGACTAAAAGTGAGTGTCAATGGAGCATCAACAATTTTTGGTCGCTCAACACCATTCGCACGATGAATTTGATATATTTCGTTCATCTTTTTGAAGTTTCAACCGCTTTTATTGAAGAAATAGTTCATGATGATGCATCCATACTACATCTGAATGTTAGTATCAGCAATCATTAGATCGCGATTTATCAGTATTGCAAAATAGATCCTAATTAAATATTGCTCATTGACATTCTTCATATTTATATATACCACCTGTATGCGACCATACATATAGGCTACAGGGCAGAAAGTGAGCGTCAATGGAGCATCAACAGATCGCTGAGAAACAGCACAGAACTTATGTTATATTTCAATATCATATTTTTTAAAGGTTTTTTGACAGTTTTCAAACACAAATCAGCAACTATTAACTCGCCGAGATCACCTGAAATTTATTTTGGAGTACGAGCACAGTTTCCTAAGTGTTGAACATATTACAACATTATATCTTATCGTAAACATTGAAACATCGGGCCGAATCTGTGAAATGTTATTGAACTATTAAATTTATCTATTTATAGACGTATGTGCAATGCTTTCCATTCGCCAAATATGCAAGAACACGTTTTTAGAACCCGGAGGTTGGACCTGGCAGGTCCAACCAAACCCGGTGAAACACGGGGGTAGGCCGGTTCGTTTCCGGGTTTGGAACCGGAAATTATGACCCGTGCGGCTTTAGTCTGGTTCCAGACACGGACCGCGGCGCCGGTCCGCTTCCAAACCCGGACCACTGCCGGGTAACCCGGAACTATTGCTAACACTATTCCCAGCGAGCGGTGGCAACGCATTAACATTGATTTCATTACAAACACTTCCAGTGAGCGACCGGAATGACACAATCATCACCATTGTTGACACCCTGACATAATGAGCAATCTGGACGGCCACGACGGAGAAAGACCTCACGCCTCAACGTTTCGCGGGGATCTTCATCAACTGGTATTTTCGCCTACATCAAATCCCAGAGTCGATCATCTGCGACAGAGACGTCAGATTCACTTCCGACTTTTGGAAGCACCGGAACAAAATCTGGCAGACTAAACTACCAAAGTCGACGGTGTTCCACCAACAGACTGACGTGCTTGCACAGAAGGTCAACAGTATCATCGAATGTTGCGTCTGTAACTTCACTGCAGGCAATGAAAGAAGTTGGGCAAAGTCACTACCATTGGCAGAATTCGCATACAACGCTAGCAAGCACAAGTCAACGGAGAAAACCCCGTTTACAGCAGACCTCGGATACGTCCCACAAATGCCCCTCGATATCATCGCCCCGACAACCTCCGCAAACTCAACTCAGCAAGGAGGGCAGCAAGCAGTCAGCTTCGCAACAACCATGACAGACATCCTTGCCCAGCTTAAGGACCAACTGGCAATCGCCCAAGCGGCCCAGGCCGTGGAGGCAAAAAAGAAGCGTCAGCCACACATCTTCCAGACTGGTGACAGAGTTATAATCAACACCCGCAACATGCCATTGAGCCATGGCGCTGCAGTACCAGGCACCGAAACGAACCAATTGGGCGCGCGGGTATGATGCGTAATACAACAGCGATATGTCGGCCCGTACACACTCGGCATCCAGTGCTGCAATGGCAATGCCTTGTAGATCACCGACATGCCTGAGCACCTGCGTATACACAAAACTTACAATGACTGTAAGTACAAGTGGTGCACTATTGACGAGTCCTGACCACAGGACCTACCACTTCCGATCAGAGTCAGCAAGAGTGGCGAAGTGAAGCAGTGAGTAGAAGCTATCCGGGAGTGGTGAACAAGCGAAGATCGCAAGGCCCAGTGCCGAATACAGTGGGAGGGTGAATCCGAGGAGGAGGGCACATGGGAGCCGCTGAAGAACCTCACTCGCTTCAGTGGCAGAGAAACAGTGCGGGAGTATACCGTTGCGCTCAATGATGAAAAGATCAACAAACTGCTCCCTAAGAATCTACGCCCCCCAAACCCATCAGCAACGACCAAGCCAGGAACAATTAAGACCACAGGAGTAGTGTTAGCAACGGGTCCGGGTTACCCGGCCGCGGTCCGGTTCGGAACCGGACCCGTGCCCCCGGGTCGGTTCTGGAACCGCCAAGGAACCGAACCGGCCAATCACAAGCGGTTCCAAACCCGGACCGGAGCTCCGGGTCCGGTTCTGGAACCGCCAAGGAACCGAACCGCCCAATCACAAGCGGTTCCAACCCGGAACCGAACCGAAACCCGCCGGGTTTTGGCGGGTTTTACCTGCAGCAGAGCCTCATTTTTCATCGGCCCCAATTATCACAGCTTTTCTGCTCCAATTAAGTATTTGAGCTCTGATTGGATCGCGACATGTTATATACGTAGATTATGCAGTTTTTGACGCTCTTTCACCTCCCGGTCTCCGATTTGCGATACGATTAGTATTCGTTGAGTCGCTGCGAAAAACAGTCGATTTTGGCCGCATTTTCGGCTTTATTTCACAGCGACTCAACGAATACTAATCGTATCACAAATCGGAGACCGGGAGGTGAAAGAGCACCAAAAACTGCATAATCTACGTATATAACATGTCGTGATCCAATCAGAACTCAAATACTCAATTGGAGCGATAGTTTTAGAGAAGAAACCCGCCAAAACCCGGCGGGTCCGGTTCGGTTCCGGGTAGGAACCGCTTGTGATTGGGCGGTTCGGTTCCTTGGCGGTTCCAGAACCGAACCGTTTGCCTCGGTTCCGGGTTTGGAACCGGAGATTAGTGCCGGTTCGGGTTTAGTACGGTTCCGGAACCGGAACCGACCCGGACCCGTAATTTGGAACCGTTGCTAACACTACACAGGAGTGCTGCCGATGAGAAAGAGCCCGATAATTGTAGCAATGGCAACCTAAGAGTGGACAGGCGATGAAGCTGCTTGTCTTTTCTTTGCTTTTGACGGATGGGCGGGAAGCTTTTTGGGGAGGGAGGTGGATGTAGGATGTACATATTGGGATAGGGTTACGCTTCGGGTCACATGTGCGGCTCAACACTGTATATACATAGAGCGTGGCCCCCTGAGAATAGAGAGCACGTTTCTAGCCAACTACACTCCGCGAACGAACTAGTCAGTTCACGGAGGTGGGGTACGGACTCCGTGAACGGACGGTTCGTTCACGGAAGATGGGCGTCCGTGAACTGACTAGGTACTCCACGGAGGAACCGCCTCCGTGAATGGACTGGAACATATAACATTATTGGGCTCGATTGGGTCTCGCCTAAAGCTAACCAGTAACCGCCCGACGACGGTGGATGACGGCCGACATTCCGTCCGTCTTGAGTAAAGACGGGACCGTTGACAACACTGGCCTGCCTCCAGCCAGCCCGTCGAGATCGTGTCCAGCCAACCCCCAACCGGTACGTTGAGATCGTATCCAGCCGGCCTCCAACCAGTTAGTCGAGATCGTGCCCAGCCAGCCTCCAGCCAGCCCGTTGAGATCGTGTCCAGCCAGCCTCCAACCAGTTCGTTGAGATCGTGTCCAGCCAGCTTCCAACCAGTGTTCGAAACGGGCCCGGCCAGCCCGAGGGCTTTCAGGCGGGCTTTGAGGCGGCCGGGCCGGGCCGGTAATCTCAAAGCCTACGAGGCCTCGGGCTTTTTAATTACAAGCCCGGGGGCTTTGTTAAAGCCCGCAGGCCCGTATGGGCTTTCTTCAGAATAGGTGTCAGACGAAGCTATTTTGAGCTGAATGGGTGTTGCGGAGCGATTATAAGTGGTGGAGGCAAAAGGAGTGGTCGTATTACTATACGGCCTACATCATCTATCATGGCAGTGGAGCTGCCAGCGTCTTCGTCATCAATTGCTTCTTTCCCTGTATGGAAACAGAAGCGGGCACGGCAGAACAGTGTCAGCAAAAATACTGATCAGCTCCATGTTGACAGTAGTTGTCTGACATCACTTGGAGTTTAGCCCGGGATCAGTCGACGTCACTTGGTGATATCTCCGGTGGCGGCTCCGAGCTCTTCCTGGCCTCAAGCCATCAAGCCATAGCGCAGGCTCCGAGCACTTCCGGGCCGAGCATTTCCGCGCCGAAACTTCCGGTCCTTGGCCTGGGTATGATAACTACTCGGCATCTGGTAATGCCTTCTCATTTCTCTATATAAGTAGATCGCTTTTTCTCTTTTTTAGATCTTTAGACTGTGTACAATAGACAATCACTTTATACTGCTCTCAATACTCCACCTGTTTCAAGACTCACCAGCTGAAGATGAGATTCCAAATCTCATTGCCTTCTGGCAGGCTCACCTGAACACACCTCGCTGGTCCCAGATCGCTAGGATGGCACTCTCCATTCATTCTATACCTGCCATATCCGCTGAAGTTGAAAGGGTGTTCAGTAGTTCAAAGCTGCTTATCTCAGATTGCCGAAATTGCCTGGGAGATGATGTGATTTGTGCAGCTGAATGTATGAAGTCTTGGAAAACATTGGGCATTGTGGAGTCAAATGAGGTCAGAAAGTTGGACGAGATGCTTCAGGCATTGGAAAGACGGCCAGAGATGTTGTAAAACAAGACTAGGAGGTCACGATCGTGAGGTGTACTTGCTTTCATGGTTCCTACTACTCCATAGCTGATTACTTCGGAACCAGGGCCTTACCTGTCAATCCTTTCGGACAAAGTATTCTTCTTTAGTGTGTGTTTGACGTCTCCAATTTATAGCATAGCCAGTAATGATACCATGGCTCTATGACGTTTTCAAAGTGTGGGTGCCATCCGCGGACATGAATCGCGATCAATCACTCGGCCCGCTAGGGCTTGCAGGCCGGCCAGGCTTCCCTCCTGAAAAGCCCGCGCTAAGGGCGGCCGGCCAGGCTTGATATAAAGTCCGCAGGCCGGGCCTAAAGACGTCAGGGCCGGCCTGGCCCGGCCCGTTTCGAACACTGCTTCCAACCTGTTCGTTGAGATCATATCCAGCCAGCCTCCAGCCAGTTCGTTGAGATCGTGTCCAGCCAGCCTCCAGCTAATCCGTCTAGATCGTATCTAACCAGCCCGTCCAGATCGTCTCCAGACAGCAGCCAGCCAGCACATCCAGATCGCGTCCAGCCAGTCCATCCAGATCCTGTCCAGCCAGCCCCCAGTCAGTCCGTCTCGATTGTCTCCACCAAGATGAGAGCTAATCCATCTATATTGCGTCCAGCCAACGGATAGCTTGCCCGCCTTGATCATATCCAGCCAGCCAAGAGCCAGTCCATCCAGATCGCGCTCAGCCAGCCGAAAACCAGCCCGTGGAGATCGTGTCTAGCCAGTCCATCCAGATCGTGTCCAGCCGGCCGAAAACAAGCCCGTCCAGATTTTATCCAACCAGCAGCCAGTCAGCCTGTCCAGACAGTGTCCAGCCAGCCGAGAGCCTGCCCATATCGATCATCTCCAACCAGCCCAGAGCCGGCCTGTCCAAATCCTCTTCCGCCAGCCGAGAGCCAGCCCGCCCAGATTGTGTCCAGCCAGCCGAGAGCCAATCCATCTCGATCGTGTGCAGCCAGCCAAGAGCCACTCCATCCAGATCACGTCCAGCTAGCCGATAACCAGCCTGTCCAGATTGTATCTTGCCAGCAGCCAGACATCTTTTCCAGGCTGTGTCCAGCCAGCCGAGAACTAGCCCGTCTCGATCGTCTCCAGCCAGCGCAGAGCCAGCGCAGAGCCAGCCCGTCTAGATCCTCTCCAGCCAGCCGAGAGCCAGCCCGTCCAGATTGTGTCCAGCCAGCCATGAGCCAACCTATCTCGATCGTCTCCAGCCGGCCCACAGTCAGCAAGCCTCGCAACAGTACAAGCTGGTACAGGATCGAGTGCAAAACTGTACTGAACCATGTAATACCAACTGTTTGAATCCACAAACTGTACCAGACAGTCCAGACCTATATACTGGTATACTGAACTGGTTTGTACCAGTAAACTGCCGGTACAAAAACTGCTAGTATATACTGGTATAACTGAAAAACTGCCAGTACAAACGAGCACTAATAAGAACACAGTCATTCATACGCAGGCGTGGTACATGATTTGCCATGCACTAGTAAGTATCATCGAGTAATTACGCTATTCTCACATGCATCGCCACTTCCTTTCTAGGCCAGCACACAAGGTTAGTAGGCGAAAGTGCAGCCACAACCATACCAACAGTATAATCTAGTATACCAGTATAATTTTGCTTCTGTACTGCAGTTTATAACACTCCAACTGTACCAGCAATTTCTCAAACTGTACCAACCAACTGTTTGTCTGTATTGGAATTTGCTGGTATACTGTTGCGAGGCTTGGCAGTCAGCCCATCTAGATCGTCTCCAGCCAGCCGAGAACCAGTCCATCCATCCGCCTGTATTAACTTACAAACTTTCCACCCTCCTCTACCCCCCTCTCACCCCCTCCCTATTCTTCGTCACTACTTCCACCCTCCTCTACCCTTTCTTCTTCGTCCCCTTCCCTCACCCCCGTGACTCTTCCCACGTCTGTACCGAAAAGGAAATCTAAAATTCTTTGCAGGCATGTACCACCAGTTGACCAATGAGAATGCTTCGTGCGGACATTCCATGGTCACATACACGTCTATTTCTTTACTAGCAACGGAGGCGGCGAAGCCGCCTCAAGTCGGATTCGAAACGGTGTGTAGTGGCAGGCAATGGGTGTCTAGTATTTGCTTGCTGCTGGGACGGAAGCAAAAGTTGATTGGTCAGTGTGGATGCTAGCATGGCTATGTAGATCGAGAAGAGGAATATGAACCAAGGTCATCACGAATCCACTAACTTAGTGCGTTTGCGAACGTGCGGTTCTGGAGAAAGTGAGAAAGAAAGTAAGAGGTTGATTTTAATTTCTTCGTGGCAAAAGTGCTTATCTGTCTATATACCTGTGCGGCCCTGTAAAAACTGTCCTGACTCCACCAGCCCTGCATCCCTGCTCTCTCACCATGCCCACCCCACGCGATCTGGACAGACTGGCACTGGGCTGGCTGGACATGATCTGGATGGACTGGCTCTGGGCTGACTGGACATGATGAGGGCAGGCTAGCTGCTGGCTGGACACATTCTGGGGGCATGGAGATCAGGAGATACGACTTGGATGTGGCTCAGGCTGCGGAAGTATCTAGGATTAGGTTATGTCATGGCCGCAAGCGGCCGAATACAATATGATTACAAACAAACAAACATGCCTGCAAAGATCATTATCATTGGTTGACTTGATGCACCATGATCCGGAAAGTGCGAAATCCAAACATTCAAGCTCAATTAAGTCTTTGAGTTACACTCTCATCACAAAGTAAATTATACATGAAATATGTGTAAGTTGTCACTCTTTCACCTCCCAGTCTCTGATTTACAGTATCTTCAATATTGAAAGAGTGGCTTTGGAGGATTCGGTTCCGGGTTTATAGCGGGTCGACCTCCAATTCTTTCGCTCCAATTAAGTTTTTGAGTTCTTATCGTATCGCAATATGATCTATACGTGCAAGATGCAGTTTTAGGCACTCTTTCACCTCCCAGTCTCCGATTTGCAATCCGATCGATATTCGTTGAATCACTGTGGAAAACCCACACTTTAGGCGTGATATACAGCGTAATTTCACAGCGACTCAACGAATATTGATAGGATTACAAATCTGACACCAGGAGGTGAAAGAGCGCCTAAAACTGCATCTTTCACATAGAGATCATATCGCGATACGATGAGAATTTAAAAACTTAATTAGAGCAGAAAATATGGGATTATAGGGGCCGGTCAAAAATGAGGCTCTGCTGCAGCTAAAACCCGGTGGTTACTCTGGTGACTCTGGACTATCTTAACCCGTTAAAGGCGGCGAAGCCGCCTCCGCACCTAGTAAGGTATAGCCAAAATTATTTGTATGAGGACAGGGGTCAAAAGCCATAACGATTGCATCTAGTCCGGTATTTGGTATCCCCTACATGCTCAGATTTGGGAAATTGGTTACAATACTCGGGTGAGGAACAAGATTGTTACTGATTGGCCAACTCGAACTTTAAATGACGATCTGTGGCAAACTAGAGTTTATTTTATTGGTTACTTCAACTGATCAGCAATGTCGAATTGCCAAAATAGAGTATTGCAACCAATTTCCCAAAACCGAGTATGTAGGGGATTGTTACTGTATATTTAGGGGGATTTTGCTGTAGAAAACCTTCGTCTCTTCTCCCGTCTATTAGTGCCAGGGATCCAGTAGACGGGGGGGGGTCTGGTATAGCTACTCTACTCGAGTACAGCTAAGCATGTTTACTCACGCAGCCTTGATTCATGGTTGAGCCTCAACAAATTAAAGATAAGATGATGATGATTTAAAACTAACTATGTACATTTCTAACTGCTGAAGGCACCAATCTATCTACACTATATACGCGGCCGGTTGCACAGAGATTAGCATTTACAGATGGTGATCAAGTACTAGCCAGAGTCATTCGATCAGGACGTTCTGAGAGCCTGTGAGATACCATGTCAAAAAGCGTAGAAAGTGGGCCGCAACAGCTCTAGGAGCTTTAATCACGTCGCACGAAGTAGTCCTGGATCTATATGTTTCGAGCCCACCACTCGTATCCTGCTACAAATATTTTCCTGTTGTCACATGTGAATCTTGCATGGGAGGCCTATTGTAACACAATGTAACCCCACACTAAAATGTACCGTAGTGAAAAACTGAGAGTTGAAAACGCTGCCAGAACTGAAGTATCCAAATTTACACTGTGGGCTCGTTCCGAGATCGTTTCTCCACAAGATCAGTACGAAGCATATACCGAATTTAAGCGACATTCGGCTCTAGCGATGCGTCAATATCCACTGAATACGGAATTTCCACTGCTTTTTTACAAGGGTACTTAGGTGTCTGAATTTACCCAATACCATTTACAACGGCCAAACTTACTGTGTCCAAGATGTATATCTCAATGCATCACACGTTAAAAGATTATACTGCACCAACAGCGTTATTAGAAAATCCCAACACACTACACACCTTTGTCGATCTCCACTCTGTTTCAACTATCTCCTGTTATAGCGTTTCTTCATGTCTGGCATGGTTGCATGATCGACAGTGCATTACCGCTCCTGTTCAAGGAAGATGCTTCGGAGTACTATATATAATATTTCCCGCGTGCCACTACATCCGGTAGCCGCTTGCATCCACGGTACGTAACACGTGCACACACCTCCAACAACCTCTATCTCCACTTAGGAATAACAGCGCATCATATGTGGTACCAATCACGTTGATAAATTCGGTTGCCCTTTGGTTAAATGGGAGGTACTATATATGCTCACACCACCAGTGGTTTGAGTGTACCTCATACTGTGACACACCATTTCGAGTTTAACAATTGCCATGAGAGCTCTTCTGACACTTATACTGCTTGTTTTTTTTAAGCTGGCGTTCCGCGGTTTGCTTTACGATGGTTCTCACGACATGATCTCGTTGTAGTAGGACAAATGGGATTTTTCTGACTATATTGTTCCTCGTTTTGGTTCTCCTTAGTCGACGCGCCCGGAGTATCCCCCATTTCGGAGTCAACTCATGAACAGACAGACTTGAGTAATGCACGTATACAACTTCTACTTCCCGGGAGTAAAAAACGGTCCGCCTCGACAATGGGAAAGTGGTGCTGGCCTTGACTGGTTGGAGATACCACTGTGATCAGTGTTCTCAACCGTCCCGTCCGTCCTGACCTAGGACGGGGACGGGACGGCGAAGCGCCGTCCGTCCCAGGGCAGGACGGAAACGGCGCCGTCTTTTTGGAGCAGGACGGTGACGGACGGTTAGGACGGCCGATAACGGAGCTTTCGCCGTCCCCGGCCGTCATCCACCGACATCCATGGATGTTGATTTCTCAGTGTACATAAAACATAATCTCCTCGAAACATCCATTTGTAACCCTTGTCCTGTGCAATTAGGACTCGATTATCAATCATGATTGTAAATTATCTAAATATACTCATGTTGCCGAGTGCTAAGCTCGCCAAGTGTGTGGCTTCAACGCTGCGCAGTCACTGTACCACATCACGGTGCCACATCACGTGGCGAGCTTAGCACTCCGCGACATGAGTATTCTGTAACCGCCCAATGACGGTCGGGGACGGTGGATGTCGGCCGGGGACGGCGAAAACGCCGTCATCGGCAGACAACGGCCGTCCAGCCGTCATTCATATGCTAGGACGGGACGGACGGTCTTGGCGCCGTCCCGTCCGTCCTGGCAAGATCTCGGACGGCACTGCAGTCCCCGGCCGTCGGACGGGACGGTTGAGATCACTGACTGTGATAATTTCATATAAAACCATGCGTTTACAGACTATGACGGGTGACTGCAAAGATGAATGTCCTTTGACGGTTAAAAAATTTCAAAATAGCCTGTCATTACAATCTAGGTACGTTCCTGCATGGGTAAGATGTATTCGGCACAATGTCACACCACACCGGCGTGGAACGGCAGACACCTAGTACTAGTGGATAGGGGTCCTGACACGTGCTCGCATTAGGTTTGCTAAGGTTAACGTTTTATATAGACGCCGCGTGAGAGTAATCGAACAGATTCCGATCACCCTGAAGCAGCGGGCCTATGTTCGATCCGCGTTAACGCCGTACGTGCATTGGGTATACGAGCGGGTTTGCTGCCAGGGTGTTCGTATCAAAAACTACCCATCATATCCAAACAAGTGGATCGGCACCTGTTACATACTACTCACTCGCAGTACCCAAGTTATTGAGCGGAAGACTTCCATGGTACTCTAAGGTACATTCGAGTGTAGTGGCAAAAACCTTACGGATGTAGTAGCATTTGTAGCGTCTTTTGTCGTGACCTTTTGGATTACAGATGACACTACAGGTACACTGCCAATGTCATCCAGATATTATCTAAATCACATCATCATATACTAGATATTCAGAGTGAGTAATTCATGCCATTGTTCGCCTCTTCTCCCCCAATTGGGTACAAATATTTAGGCCAACTATGACAAGGTTCGAATGCACCGCCGGAAATACCGCTGGATATAAGCCTATTTCTAGTACCACAACCAGGATCGGTAGCCATCGGTCCCCTGTAGGTACCTGTAGGGGCCCTAGTCCAGTAGATCTCAACCCCGGACGGACCAGGGCACTGAAATCATGCCCGGGACGGGACGGCGATGTCGGGCCCCGAAAGACTGTAGTCGCCCCGGACCGTTGGGATGCCTGCTTCATCCAAACAACGATCTCGCGGCATCGCCACTGCAAAGTAAGCCCGAAACAGTGTTCCTAAACAGCTAGACCCAGCCGGCCTGCATGAAGCCTCGCCTGGCCGCTGCCAAGGCAGGCCTCTAAAATCGCGGCCGGGCCGGCCTGATCTGCAGGCCGCCTAAAAACACTGGCCCGAAAAACACAAAAATAGTGTGCATAGGAATTGAACCGTTGCTATACCCCATCAGATGGAGTTCACAAGCCACTACACCAAACTGATTCTTTAGAGAGTTACTTGAATGATAACATTTGAATATACTTTGTGCTGTGAATCCCATACAAAAAAGAACTTAGTGAAAATTTCAAAAAAATTGGCACTGCACCCACTCCCACTGACACTATACTGCTCCAATTGACACTACACCTACTCCTATTGACACTACCCACTCCAATTCAGTGTTCCTAAGCGGCCCAGCCGGCCGCCAAGCATTTTAGCAGCCTGCAGATCAGGCCGGCCCGGCCGCAAAATCCGAGGCCTACCTTTGCGCAGTCCGGGCCCAGCCTCAATTTGAAAAGCCTACACAGCAAAAAAATCTGCCGCGATTTTAGAGGCCTGCATTTTTTTTTTTTTGGTTTTATTAATACTGTATTCACTCTTACATAGTCTTACTAGAGTATGACATTTCTTTTGTGGACAACATCGGCTGGATAGCGACAGGAAAAGACGTGAACGAGGTTGCCAGGAAGCTCGAGGCGTGCGCAGCAGAGAGCCTCGAGTGGGCTGACAGTCAAGGACTAACCTTTGACACTGCAAAAACCGGAGCGGCACTCTTTATGCACAGACAAGGCCGCAAGAAACACCTTCGGCCAAAACTGAGCGCAAAGATAAGCGTTGGAGACGGCTTCGTTCGATTTAACAGAGAGGCAACAAGAAGGATAGGCGTCTGGATGGACGCCCATCTGACATTCAAAGAGCGGAGTTTCTCCGGACAGTGCGCGCGCACTGTACAGCGATTATTTAACCTGTTCCTAGCGCTTGGTAGCGGATAATCTACTATTTCAGCGCTTCCTTCCATCAACACGAAAAAAAGTGTGGAATTTTTGAGTAGCAGTATTAGATATGGCCATCCCAGCAGTAAATACAATTCATGATAATTCATAGTGTACCGTTTATGGTGTGGGCAGTAGTAGTTGTGGTGTATATTTTGGGTGGGGGAGGGACCCCTGTGATATCCTCATACCCTTGTCACCCCATGAAATTTTATAAGTATTTCAACGCAAAGATCGCGACCTGGTTAAAAGAACTCTTGTAGTGACAAGTCCCATGTGGAGTACTCTAGTCTTTGCACATGTTCCGCCGAGTTGGCACCTCAAAAACGAGTGTTGTGGAGTTATTGTGCGGTTAGGTACTTAGCGAGATATATTTTATTGCCGCTGGGAACAGGTAAATAATCGCTGTACAGTGCGTGCGCACTGTCCGGAGAAACTCCGTTCAAAGAGCACCACAACCGCTGCATGAAGAAGGCCAGGGCTGCAGAAGCGAGACTCCGGACGCTTACAAAGATGTATAAAGTCGTACCAGAGAGCATGAGAGCCGTCCAAATAGCCTGTGTCCAAGCCGTCACACTGTATGGGAGTGAGCTCTGGTGGGATCCGAAGGAACAGGGCAGACGAGATGACCTTCAACTCCTGCTAAATCGACAAGCCAGATCCACCCTGGGCGCACTGCCCACTACCCCAAGAGGCACACTTATGAGAGATTCAGGGCTTACACCAGCGCCAGTAGTTCTGGACTCCAGACAACAACGTTTCGCAGCGAGGCTAGCAAACGCGTGCGAGGGATCCAAATTGAAGAAGCTGTATGATCACCCCACCTCTGGGTCACCGATATGCAGAGTAGTCAAAAAAGAGCACGAACGTGGCCGGATAGTAGAGACCATGTGCTGGCCGAACCCTGGGGAGTAGCCAGCGGTGAAGACTATAATACTGAACGACGACGTCGCAGCTAAGAGAGCTGCTAAGCGATGGGCGAGAGACCAGGAAGGAAAAGCTGGATCTGGTACCTGGACGTGGTGGACAGACGGATCTCGAACGGACGATGTGAGAGTAGGAGCCACAGGGGTGTGTGAAAACGGAGATGGCTGGACAGTCTTCCGCAGCTACCGTGGCACAGGAAGAATGAAGATGTTCGACTCTGAGCTATGGGCAATTGGAATCGCACTTCGAAAGTCCGTCACAAGAGCAGAGTCACTGCAGGCGCTCAGACAGTGTTCTAAACGGGCCGGGCCGGCCCTCGGGCTTTCAGGCGGGCTTTGGGGCGGCCGGGCTGGGCCGGTAATCTCAAAGCCCACGAAGGCCGGGCTTTTAAATTAAAAGCCCGCGGGCCGTATGGGCTTTCTAATCGCTTGGGAGATGACATAATTTGTGCGTTGAATGTATGAAATCTTGGGAGAAAGCGGGCATTATGGAGTCAAGTGAGGTCAGGAAGTTGGAGGAGACGCTTTGGGCATTGAAACAACAGCCTGATGTGGTTTGACATAAGGCTAGGAGGTCAGGATTGAGAGGTGTACTTGCTTTATTTTCTTCTGGGCATTTTATGGACCCCACTACCCCACAGCTTATTTCTTAAGAACCAGGGCTTTACCGGACAATCCATCAGGGCAAAGTATTCTTCTTTAGTGTGTATCTGGTCCTCCAATGTATAGCATAGCCAGTAATGATAGCATGGCTCTATGACTTTTTCAATCTGTAGATGCCACCCGTGGATGTGAATCACAAATGAGCACTCGGCCCGCTAGGCCTACAGGCCGGCCAGGCTTAAGCCCGAAAAGCCCGCGTTAAGTGTTGTACCGAACTTTTTCTCTCGACTGTCTTAGTCTAAAATGACACGTAGCAAGAACTTATATACAAGCGGCTCTGCGCTCAAACCTAACCCAAACCACGTGATAACGAACTCAACAAACCGCTCCAACACTAAGGGCGGCCGGCCGGGCTTTATATAAAGCCTTCGGGCAGGACCTCAAGATGTCAGGCCCGGCCCGGCCCGGCCCGTTTTGAACACTGCGCTCAGAGTCACGACATTGGTGATTTTCAGTGATTCGCAGGCAGCCATCAGACGGACGGCGCACTTGGACTCAGGGCCAGTGTAGTAGCTAGCGAGAGCAATCAATGAGCATGCCAGGGCCCTCTGTGACACCGGGAGCGTCACTCCAGGTTCACCGGTCAAAGTAGTATCCTTACTCGGTTCAGGACTCGCTTCAATTGCGGAGGGTTAGGAGCTTCGCTCAGGATGTGGAAATAACTAAAAGATTCACAGCGAAAAGAAATGGCTTTCCAAATGAAGGCTTGTTCTCCTCGCTGAGAAGGTTGAATGATCGATGATCTTTCTGATGCCTTTCTACCCTCGAAGAAACCGAAGGTCTTTATACTTTCGTCTTAGCTCTTAACTACTATTTACACTTTTATTCTAGAGCTCCCGTACCTCAACAAATTTCGAAACAATGCAACTACTCTTGCGACTACCGCTGGCTATTCGAGCTAATGCCCTTAGGTTCACAACTACTGCAGAACTATATCTCCCGAGCCCACCGTATCTTTATCCAGTGATGTCAACCGTCCCGTCGGACGGCCGGGGACGGTGGGCCGTCCGAGATTTCCCCAGGACGGACGGGACGGCGCCAAGGCCGTCCGTCCCGTCCTTACTCCACAATGACGGCAGGACGGCCGGGGACTTGCCGGGGACGGCGACTTTGCCGTCCCCGGCAGTCATCCACCGTCCCCGGCCGACATCGGGCGGTTACAATATGAATTTAGATGAAATCAAAAATAACCCTGAGAGCGCACGGTAAGAGACATAAATGGACCCATGCCAGGGTGCTGTGACACTTGTATCTAACTACAGTGCTATAACATGAGTAGGTGCGAATTATATGTACTTTTAACAAATTCGTATAAAACTAGGTACAACTAATCCAGTCTATTCTCTTGACCTCAATGCAAGATCATTAAGCATCTGTTCCATTCGTACCATATCAGACTCCGTTGCTCCAAAGATTAACCCCTGCTCTACCCATGATTTCAGGCTCCGCATCTATTTATATCTCTTACAGCGCGCTCTCAGAGCTATTTTCAATTTCATCTAAATATATTTTGTAACCGCCCGTTGTCGGCCGGGGACGGTGGATGACTGCCGGGGACGGTGACTTCACCGTCCCCGGCCGTCTTTACCGTCCGTCCCCGTCCACGTTCAAAAAGACGGCACCGTCCCCGTCCTTAGTGATCCCGGACGGACGGGACGGTTGATTTCACTGTCTTTATCGTTTATAGATTATACTCGGACCGCTGGTATCCTTTATGACATCAACTCCGCGGTTTCTGCCTTCCAGACCAGTGGTATCCTTTCGATCTAATAACCTCCAGACGTAAATGCTTCGTTCGATGAGAGTAGCTTCGCTGTTCGGAGCGGTGTGTTCGCTAGCTTCGTTGGGTAGAGAGTAGCTTTCTCTAGCTTCGTTGACTAGAGATTAGCTTTCTCTAGCTTCGTTGTTCGGAGCGGTGCGTTCTCTAGCTTTCGTTGCGTAGAGACTTTCGGAGCGATTCTATTTTCTTGCTTCGTTCTGGCCAGAGCGGTGCATTCTCTAGCTTCGTTCACTAGAGAGAAACTTCGCTGGTCGAGAAGCGTCGCTCTTCGAGAAGCGTCGCTGTTTGAGAAGCTTCACCGTTCGAGAAGCTTCGCCGTTGGAGAAGCTTCGCTCTGGCCTCCGAGACGAGTGACTGTTGCATAAATAGATCTGACCGATGATGTAACCGATGATGTAACCGATGATGTAACCGGTGATGTAACCGATGATGGAGCTGACTGCACACCACTCTCTTGTATATAGTTCGAGTCTTTTTCTTCATTCTCTCTTTACACTTAGTATCTTAATCTATACACACGGTTCTCCCCTCATTATTGCAACAGTGACAGCCAATGCCGTCGCGAGTGATCGTGTGTGCTCTCGCCCCGAGGGTATTATGTTAGGTATAACACCCTCCACGGCCACGGCATCGAAGTCATGATCCACTGGATCCCTGGGCACTCAGGCATCCCCGGAAACGAACAGGCTGACCGCCAGGCGAACAAGGCACAAGAAGGCCGAGGGTACACAGTACGTGAGCAAATATACACCTCAGCTGCGAATAGAGCTAGACGGATCTCCGAGGGACGTTCGGCGGTGAAAACACAGTGGGAAGCTGACAAATGTAGCACACACTTCAGTTACAGACTGAAGGGCAAGGCCGGAAGTAAGAGGCCCATCCCAATGACAAGTGTGAAGCCTATGGCAACCAGGTTCTATTGACTAAAGTCCGGGCATACGCCTACGGGAGTATAGATGAAGCACTTCGGACACTGAGAAGACGACAAGTGCTGGTGGTGCGGAGGGACGACAACCCAGACGCGGTAGCACCTCTTTCGCCACTGCAGCCGGTGGAAAGCCCAGCATACAGGGCTCTAGAAAGCGGTGGGGAAGGCAACGGGCTGGAAAGCCGGCAGATGCCAGCATGTGCAGGTCTCTGAGCTGTTTTCCATGGAAAAGTGCGATCAAGCGGTGATGGACTTCCTGGCGGCTACTGATGTCGGGAAGTTCCCACGCAAGCGAGTGGAGGAGTGAGGTTCTTCGGCGGTCTTTGGATCGGTGGTCTTTCTTTTTGGGTCTTCTCTTTTTTATGTTCTTGTCAATCTTTTTACTTTCTTCTGTCAGAGGGGACGATGGGTAGCAGTTTGAAAGTACCAGATGGAGCTGTAGATACACCATTATTTGTGCACTGTACACCATCATCTTGGGCGTGGCAATGAAGTGTACACTCAATTTTCGCATTGAAACACTTGGAGCGAATTGTGCTGCAGTTCCCTTTACATTCACAACATGCTTGAATGAGCTCAACAGGAGACTGAAGGCGTGCAGCCTCCTGAAGAATAAGCATAAGATGGTTAGACTTCATGAATGTCGGAATTTGATGGGGGAGGGTAGCTGCAAGGCGGTCCATATTTTTCGTACGATGGAAACCATCAGTGTTCTCAACCGTTCGACATCATAGCCGGACGGACGGGACGGCGTCAAGGCCGTCCGTCCTGTCCTTACTCAAGACGGACGGAATATCGGCGGCCATCCACCGTCATCGGGCGGTTACGGTATATTTTTACACGTGACATCGTGGGTGTAGTAGGGCTTAATCTTTGGAGCTACAGAGTCGGACATGGTACGGATGCAGCAGATGCTCATGGATCTTGCATCACAGTCAGAGTCATCATTCCGTTTTACATATGAGTTTTGTTATGTGTTCTAGTCAGTTCACGGAGGATGTCAGTCCGCGGAGTGACCAGTCAACCCGCGGAGTAACTAGGCTCCGTGAACTAACCGGTCAGTTCATGGAGTCTACCACAACTCCGTGAACTGACCAGTCACTTCACGGAGCCATGGCGGCACTGACAAAAAATGACAAAAGCTCGGTCCAATTAAGTCTGCGAGTATTTGTCCAATCACCAAGAGATGTATATATGTAATATGCACAATACATTGCTCTTTCAATCCCCGGTCTTGGATTTATGATATCTTTAAATTTGATAGAGCAGCTTTAAAAACACACCCAAAAAACGCCGAAAATCGACGTTTTTCCACAACCATTCTATCAATATTAGAGATATTGTAAATTAGAGACCGGGAATTGAAAGAGCGATAAATTATGCATATTTCATGTATACATAACTTTGCGATCAGAATAACTGTTAATTTTGGTTGAGCATAATTAGCACTGGTCAGTTCACGGATCCATGAACTGACCGGTTCGTTCATGGAAGGTGGGACTCCGTGAACGGACTAGTCACTCCGCGGACGGACATTCTCCTTGAACTGACTAGAACATTATGTACACTAAATCCATGGATATCGGTCCCGTCCTGAGTAGTTCCCGGACGGACGGACGGTTGAATTCACTGGAAACCATTCAGAATACCATAGTTATTGACACTGCAAGGCATAGCGATTACCATGCTTGACTTTAACGACCCTGCAGAAGATGCACTTGTTATCTGTTGAACATCTATCCTAGACTGTAATCTTTAGGCGTACAAGATCACCCTCCTCAAATACTTCTACTTTATTGACTTTGTTATATCTCTTTTCCATGGATGTAGATCATTTGCATCATCGCAGATATATTTGGCCGGGCTTAAGATCATCACTTGCGCTGGGCTGAAGGTACATAGTTGTGCTGTGCTGAATCCAATAATTCCAATTATCTGCGCTGATTAAATTCAGCTGGATATGGCCAGTTGAGTGCGCATTTATGTGTGCAGAGCATTCACCGAGTGTGTACACTTCGTAAATGGACCAGTCCACTTACGGAGGTGGGGTACAGGGGTACACTCTGCGAATGAACCAGTCCAGTCACGGAGGGTGGGACTCCGTGAATGGACCGGTGTCTCTGCGGAGGGACATCCTCCGTGACTGGACTAGAACATAGAGCACGTCATCACGTGCACTTGCGTTAGGGTTGGAATTTAAATCTAGATAAGACTAAGTGTCGTCTTAAACTTAGACAATCAATCGATTCAACGGAGAGAGTCGGTTCAACATTGTCCAATCTGGGCTACGATGCATTGAATTTTTACCGTAGGCCACCAAGCAACGGTAAGGAAGCGGTCTGTTTACGCTTGATCGCAGCTGCTGCGAGGTCATTGTAGTAGTGGGAGATCGCGAGTTTTTATACTGTCGTCATGAGATTATAGAGTTGGCCAAAGGCGGGGGGCTATGTCGAGGGAAAGCGCGCCCTGCATAAAACCGTTGGAGTACATTATCACGTGTTTTAGGTTTGGGTTGACATGTAAATCTCCATAAGATTACGTGTCATTTTAGACTTAGACAGTCTTCAGTACAACAATAGCAGTACTGCCAGTTTATCAGTTCCGAGATAATTCAATATTCCCAACAGGCCCGGCGGGTGCCGTGCTTTCGCGTACTCTTCCGGCCGGCAGGGTGGGGCTGACAGTTTATAAAAAGGCCACGTGGGGAATAGAGTGGTGAGGTGGAAGCTAAGCGAGGATATTCGGGTGGCAACAATAATTACGATAAGGTGTTCACAAGGATTAGTATAACGTCTTGCCCGTCTGCTTATTAGCTCAAACCCTACACTACCCCGCTCAACCCCTCTTTTTCACTTCTCAACCGATACATTACCATTCCTGTTGCCTCCCGAACCATTGCACGACTGTCCTAAATGCCTCGAATCAAGGAGCGATCGAATATACCAGTTCTAGATTTGCAGCAGCGGTATGAGCATGCACTACAAGGCTTGGAAGATAGTACATTCACATCATTGCAAAAAGCAGCCGAAGCATACAACCTCAGTAAATCAAACCTTGGACATCGAAAGAACGGACGCCGCAGCCGCCAGCTTGCACACCATGACGAGCAGGTATTTTCTCCGACGGTAGAACGGGTAGTAGTTAGGTGGATTCTGGAACTAGACGAATACGGCTTTGCACCACGTATCAACCACCATATGGGTATGATTAAGACACTTGTAGTCGATCCGAAAGAGCGCCAAATCCCTCTACAACCTGGTCAGAAGTATGTCATCGGCAAGAACTGGGTTACGCGGTTTCTCAATCGGCATCCTATTCTTGTTACTAAGTTCGCTAGCCGAATCGACCGCCAACGTGCATACGCTGGGAATCCACGAGTTTTACAAGATCATTTCCGCAAGTTTGGCAAGGTTATCAACGAGAAAAATATAAAACCCAAGGCTATTACGAATGTGGATGAGAAAGGCTCTGTAATGGGCATTTCTCCTCGTACAAAGGTAATTACACGGCGGGGCCAGTGTTCCCAACGGGCCCGGCCGGCCCACAGTCAGAACCACAGCCCAAAGGCCGGGCCGGGCCGGGCCGCCGAAAATTGGAACTCCGTAGGCCGGGCCCACGATTTCAAAGCCGGACAATAACTGTGGGTGACTGGGCCAACTGTGGGCTTTAGGGTTAGGGTACTCCACCATATAGGCGGTAATCTTTTGAGGTTCGGAGAGCAATCTAGAAGTCTCCAGAAGATGCCAAGATTCACCAGTACATAGCTTCACCGTATATTGCATGAGTTATAGGGCCATGATCTCTGTAAATTGCAATCTCAGTACCATCTTGCAATTTTCTTGGCCACCTATCGTCAGTTATCTGTAGAAACTGTAGTTACCTGCAGGCGCCTGCAGTTAAACTGTGGGCCTCCAGAACCATGGTTAGCCCGGTCATCCATGGTTTCCGCCTGCGTAAAGCCTATGGGTATGGGCCGCTCAGAGGCCGGGCCCGTGACGTGCGGGCCCGGCCAGTTATGCGCTGAAACTGGCCCGCCCTGCCCATTGGGAACACTGGGCGGGGCAAGAAAAATCTACGTGTTACCCAAAGTGGCAAACGTGAATTCATTACTAGACTTGAAGCTGTGTCAGCAGATGGCTACATCTTTCCTCCTTATCTAATAGGCAAAGGTTCAGAGCATATTTTCGACTGGTATAAGAATGTTACAAATGAGGATAAGATGGCACGTTGGGCAGTCTTACCGAAGGGCTGGACTGATAATAAGATTGGATATGATTGGCTGACTGAGGTGCATGATCCAATCAGTCGCCAGTGTTGTCCTGGTGAAACACGTCTATTAATACTGGATGGACACGTCTCCCAAATCAATTACAAGTTTCTAAAGTATTGCGAACAAAATAACATCATTGTCTTTTGCCTTCCTGCACACTCAACACACCTCCTCCAACCCCTCGATGTTGTCCTCTTTCAGTTCTCCAAAATGCATACAAGAAAACTGTGGAGGATTACTTTCGACTTACTTCTATTGGCATCAACCGGGATATTTTCTTTCCTCTCTACAAGTAGGCTCAGAAGGAAGCTTATACACCCCACAATATATACCAAGCCATTGCAGCTACTGGAATTCAACCCTTCAAACCTCGCACCGTACTTTCAAATGCCAAAGAAAGTGCTGCCCTCAAAAAGGCAGCTGAGAAGGAAGCCCTTCTAGGCATTGAGCTAGAAAAAATCCCCTATACCAAATGTGAACTGCGGCTCCAAACCAACCAAGCACTACAGTTTTCAAAAACCGCTATGCCTGGTACTGTATGTGGTCTTATCCTCCACTTCTCTCATACAGCGGAGTACTATATGACCGAGGCCGATATTGCTAGGACAGACAGTTACAATCTGCGTAAAGAAATTCAAAAGATTCGTCCTAGCAAAAAAGACATGCGACAGTTGGGTACAATGATTCCACCAGTCCGGACGGACCCAGTCTGGGACTGGACGGGCTTGGTCTGGACCAGTCTACACATGCTTGCAATTTCGACATTGTTTCTTAGTCAAGTACCACCAAAAACATGACTCATCCTCACATTTTACCACCGCTCATCTCGGAATACCTACTCTGGGCGAAATTATGACTGTCCTGTCTGTATATTCAGTGCCATCGAGATATATTTCTCTCATTAAAAGACTGATACATTGAGAAATATATGTTGAAACCAAGAAAAGAATGGACTGGCTAGGAGTCGAACCTAGAACCTTTCCTATACTAGAAGGATGCGCTACCATTGCGCCACCGGCCCTTGATGAGTGTAGATTGATATGTTCCAACAATGTTGAGCCACGGAAAAGAATGGACTCGCTAGGAGTCGAACCTAGGACCTTCCTATACTAGACGGATGCTCTACCAACTGAGCTACCGGCCCTTGATGAGTGTGGATTGATATGTTCCAACACTCCCCCTCAAGCCACACTGCATCTGGTGTGCTATCGCCGGGGCGCACTCTCAAGCCATCCATCTTTTCACCAACGAGGTGTTGCTACCATGTTGAGCCACGGAAAAGAATGGACTCGCTAGGAGTCGAACCTAGGACCTTCCTATACTAGACGGATGCTCTACCAACTGAGCTACCGGCCCTTGATGAGTGTGGATTGATATGTTCCAACAATATACCCTAACCCTGGACACAGCGCTGGACTGGTCCACACCAGTCCAGTCCAGTCCAGTCGTGGTCCAACAGAATTGGGGATTGGTCCGATCCCGGTGCAAAAATTACTCGGACTGGACTGGACTGGACTTGGACGGACCCGGTCCGGACTGGTCCATTGATGGACTGGTGGAATCATTGGTTGGGTAGGGGAAATCTAGCTGGTGTTATGACAGGCGAAGGGATTTTACAGGGTATGCAGGAACGGGATAAGAAGGATGCAGAGAAACAGGTCACTCGTGCTGCAAAAGCGGCCAGAACGAAGAACCAACGTATATTCATACTAAAGAACCATTTCTTGCAGTCCAAACAATGTTCCCTCAACAAAGAAATCCTAATCATAGTTCAAGAATCATCCATTACGATTCACAACTAGAGAGTAGGACTTCGGTGGCACAGATTAGCACAGCATAATACCAAGTGGCAATCAATGTCGCCGGAGAATTCATACCTCATAATATATTCCGGTCAAAGTGAGGGAGGTAATAGCAATGCACGCACACTATGATAAGAAGCCGCTCGCACCTTAGCAATGAATAATAGTAGCATTGTATGTTTGACAACTTACAGTATACTAAACGATGCAGTTGAGAACTGTTAGAGGTATCTTCGGAAAAGAGAAAACAACTCACGGCCTGTCGAATCAAGCCAGTTGTGCTCCCGTTAGCGATGGCTATCACAGCAAGACAGAGAGCAAAGGGTAAACACACAGTCTATCGGATCAAGCCATCAGGCTTAGGTCAGCTTTCCTTCATCATCGTGGCTATAAACGGTCACGGAGGAAACTTACCGTCTATCAGATCCAGCCATCGGGCTCAGGTTAGCCTGCAATCAACACAGTGATCGACGGTCCCGGGGAAACTCACTCTCTATCGGATCCGGCCATCGGGCTCAGGTTAGCCTGGAATCAACACAGTGATCGACGGTCCCGGGGAAACTCACGCTCTATCGGATCCAGCCATCGGGCTCAGGTTAGCCTGCAATCAACACAGTGATCGACGGTCCCAGGGAAGCTCACCGTCTATCGGATCCAGCCATCGGGCTCAGGTTAGCCTGCAATCAACAGTGATCGACGGTCCCGGGGAAACTCACCGTCTATTGGATCCAGCCATCAGGCTCAGGTTAGCCTGCAATCGACACAGTGATCGACGGTCCCGGGGAAACTCACCGTCTATCGGATCCAGCCATCGGGCTCAGGTTAGCCTGCAATCTACACAGTGATCGACGGTCCCGGGGAAACTTACCGTCTATCGGATCCAGCCATCGGGCTCAGGTTAGCCTGCAATCGTCACAGTGATCGACCGTCCCGGGGAAACTCACTCTCTATCGGATCCAGCCATCGGGCTCAGGTTAGCCTGCAATCTACACAGTGATCGACGGTCCCGGGGAAACTCACTCTCTATCGGATCCAGCCGTCGGGCTCAGGTTAGCTTGCAATCAACACAGTGATCGACGGTCCCGGGGAAACTCACTCTCTATCGGATCCAGTCATCGGGCTCAGGTTAGCCTGCAATCAACACAGTGATCGACGGTCCCAGGGAAGCTCACCGTCTATCGGATCCAGCCATCGGGCTCAGGTTAGCCTGCAATCAACACAGTGATCGACGGTCCCGGGGAAACTCACTCTCTATCGGATCCAGCCATCGGGCTCAGGTTAGCCTGCAATCAACACAGTGATCGACGGTCCCAGGGAAGCTCACCGTCTATCGGATCCAGCCATCGGGCTCAGGTTAGCCTGCAATCAACACAGTGATCGACGGTCCCGGGGAAACTCACTCTCTATCGGATCCAGCCATCGGGCTCAGGTTAGCCTGCAATCAACACAGTGATCGACGGTCCCGAGGAAACTCACCGTCTATCGGATCCAGCCATCGGGCTCAGGTTAGCCTGCAATCAACACAGTGATCGACGGTCCCGAGGAAACTCACCGTCTATCGGATCCAGCCATCGGGCTCAGGTTAGCCTGGAATCAACAGTGATCGACGGTCCTGGGGAAACTCACCGTCTATTGGATCCAGCCATCGGGCTCAGGTTAGCCTGCAATCAACACAGTGATCGACGGTCACGGGAAACTCACGCTCTATCGGATCCAGCCATCGGGCTCAGGTTAGCCTGCAATCAACACAGTGATCGACGGTCCCGGGGAATCTCACAGCCTATCGGATCCAGCCATCGGGCTCAGGTTAGCCTGCAATCAACACAGTGATCGACGGTCCCGGGGAAACTCACTCTCTATCGGATCCGGCCATCGGGCTCAGGTTAGCCTGGAATCAACACAGTGATCGACGGTCCCGGGGAAACTCACGCTCTATCGGATCCAGCCATCGGGCTCAGGTTAGCCTGCAATCTACACAGTGATCGACGGTCCCGGGGAAACTCACAAGCTATCAGATCCAGCCATCGGGCTCAGGTTAGCCTGCAATCAACAGTGATCGACGGTCCCGGGGAAACTCACCGTCTATTGGATCCAGCCATCAGGCTCAGGTTAGCCTGCAATCAACACAGTGATCGACGGTCACGGGAAACTCACGCTCTATCGGATCCAGCCATCGGGCTCAGGTTAGCCTGCAATCAACACAGTGATCGACGGTCCCGGGGAAACTCACCCTCTATCGTATCCAGCCATCGGGCTCAGGTTAGCCTGGAATCAACACAGTGATCGACCGTCCCGGGGAAACTCACTCTCTATCGGATCCAGCCATCGGGCTCAGGTTAGCCTGCAATCTACACAGTGATCGACGGTCCCGGGGAAACTCACAAGCTATCAGATCCAGCCATCGGGCTCAGGTTAGCCTGCAATCAACAGTGATCGACGGTCCCGGGGAAACTCACCGTCTATTGGATCCAGCCATCAGGCTCAGGTTAGCCTGCAATCAACACAGTGATCGACGGTCACGGGAAACTCACGCTCTATCGGATCCAGCCATCGGGCTCAGGTTAGCCTGCAATCAACACAGTGATCGACGGTCCCGGGGAAACTCACCCTCTATCGTATCCAGCCATCGGGCTCAGGTTAGCCTGGAATCAACACAGTGATCGACGGTCCCGGGGAAACTCACGCTCTATCGGATCCAGCCATCGGGCTCAGGTTAGCCTGCAATCTACACAGTGATCGACGGTCCCGGGGAAACTCACAAGCTATCAGATCCAGCCATCGGGCTCAGGTTAGCCTGCAATCAACAGTGATCGACGGTCCCGGGGAAACTCACCGTCTATCGGATCCAGCCATCGGGCTCAGGTTAGCCTGCAATCTACACAGTGATCGACGGTCCCGGGGAAACTCACCGTCTATCGGATCCAGCCATCGGGCTCAGGTTAGCCTGCAATCAACACAGTGATCGACGGTCCCGGGGAAACTCACTCTCTATCGGATCCGGCCATCGGGCTCAGGTTATCCTGCAATCAACACAGTGATCGACGGTCCCGGGGAAACTCACCGTCTATCGGATCCAGCCATCGGGCTAAGGTTAGCCTGCAATCAACATAGTGATCGACGGTCACGGGAAACCCACTCTCTATCGGATCCAGCCATCGGGCTCATGTTAGCCTGCAATTAACACAGTGATCGACGGTCCCGGGGAATCTCACAGCCTATCGGATTGCGCCATCCGACTCTGGTTAGCCTGCCATTATCTCGGCCATTGATGGTCCCTGGGAAACTTACATGCTATCAGATCGAGCCATCGAGCTCAGGTTAGCCTGCAATCAACGCAGGGTCGACGGACTTGACGAAACTCACAAGCTATCGGATTATGCCATCAGGCTCAGGTTAGCCTGCCATCATTGTCGCGGCCATCGACAGACCCGGGGAAACTCACTCGCTATCAGATCATGTCATCGGGCTCAGGTTAGCCTTCCATCATTTCCGCCATTGACGGTCCCATGGAAACTCACTATCTATCGGATGAAGCCATCGGGCTCAGATTAGCCTGCAATTAACATGGTGATCGACGGTCCCAGGTAAACTCACCGGCTATGGGAACTAGTCATCGGGCTCAGGTTAGCCTGCAATCAACATAGTGATCAACGGTCCCGGGGGAACTCACAAGCTATCGGATCATGCCACGGGCTCATGTTAGCCTGCCATCATCATCGCTACCATCAACGGGTCGGAGGAAACTCACACGCTATCAGATCAAGCCATGGGGCGCAGGTCAGCCTTCCATCATCATCGCGGTTATCAATGGTCATAGGGATACTCACGCGCTATCGGATCGATCAATCATCGGGCTCAAGTTAGTCTTCCATAGTAATCGTGGCCATCAACGGTCCTGGAGAAACTCACATGCTATCAGATCAAGCCATAGTGTTTAGCTTTGATTTCCATCACCATTGTTGCTATCAATGCAGCCATAGACGGTCCCGTGGAAACTCACTCGCTATCGGATCGAGCCATCGGGCTCAGGTTAGCCTGCCATCATCTCAGCCATTAACGGTCCCGGAGAAATTCACTTTCTATCGGATCGAGCCATCGGGCTCAGGTTAGCCTGCAATCAATGCAACCATCGACGGTCCCGGGGAAACTCACTTTCTATAAGATCAAGCCATCGGACTCAGGTTAGCTGTCCATGATCTCGTCATCAACCATCTCGGGGAGCTCACTCTCTATAGGATAATGCCATCGGGCTCAGAGGTTAGCCTATCATCAGCTCGGCCATCAAGAACCCCACGGAAACCCACTCGCTATCGGATCAAACCATTGGGCTCAGGTTAGCCTCCCATCATCATCGCTGCCATCCACGGTCCTTCAGAAGCTTACTGGCTATCAGATGAAGCCATCGGGCTCAGGTTAGCCTGACAACATCATCGCTGCCATAAACGATCCTGGGGCAGCCTACTACCTGTTCGATGAGGTCATCAGGCTCAGGTTAGCCCAACATTGTTGTCATGGACTATGAAGGGGGACTCACACGCTATTTAAAGAAGCCGTGGGACCAGTATTAGCTATGAAGTATCTCAATTGACAAGGGCGTGTGAGATTTTACAAGCTAACCAATCGACGCATCATGCTCATGTTAGCTGGGTCATATCGCAGCAATTGGTAGTCGAAGAAGCACTTACTCGCTTCGGAACCACACAGGGCTCTGGTCAGTCTTGGTTAACCCCTCCTAAGTGCCCACACAGAACTCACCAACTGTTAAATTAATTCACCGGGGCCCGTTAGCTATGGATTTCTCAGTGTTGACCGATCCGAGATAAAACTCACTCCCTATTGAACCAATATACAAGGTTAAGCCTAACACTCATTGTTGCACAGAACACAAACTCACCGGCTATTCAATTAAGCAATTGATACCACTCGATCAGACGTTTTCTCTAAGGACATCATAGAGAGACCCACCGACTATCCAGTCAAGTCAATTAGACTACTTTAGCAACCAACTATCTCAACAAACAGGTTTACGTACAGCCTATGTAGTGGCGTTTTAGCCAAACAACCATCAATTCTCCCGGGGGGGGGGGGGTAACCGACCAACTATTGTATCAAGCAGTGGAGTTCGGGTTAGTCATATTCCTTCGCCAAGTCGGCCACAGGGGAATCTCACAGCCTACATTCGGCAGTTAGGCACATGTCACACCTAGTAGACACCACACAGAAGAACTCACATGCTATTGGATGCAACCATCAGGCTTGGGTTAGGCCTCTGCAAAAAACAATTTATAAGAAACTCACTGTCTATGAAGCGAAGCCTCCCGGCTCGAGTTAGCCACGCGTCGTTGCAAGGGAAAGTGTATTGGGAAACCTACCGGCTATCCGATTATCCCAGTCAGCTTCGGTTAGCTGCCGTGCAGTATAATGTGAGAATTGTCGGGACTACTCACTGACTATTGCAGAAGCCATCAAACTGAGATTAGCCACCCCTCGCCAATACAGACTAGTCAGGGAGATATTTACACGCTATGTCATCGAGCCACGGGTTTCTAGTTAACAGCTCGTTGTTGCCACGGGAAGACCTGGTGAGATACTAACCTGCTATTGGTTCAAGTCGTTAGACTCAGATTAGTTGTTCCACTACAAAACTTACTAGCTGTGGAGCCAAGCCATTGTACTCAGGTTAGCAATCCCACGTACTCAGCACAAGGAACTCACTCGCTATAGACCAGCTATTAGTTTACTTTCGTTTACTATTGCGAGACGGAAGGATCAGGAACCCACTAGCTGTGATAATAATCCACCCGGTTGCCATTAACAATGCCTACTACCTGTGATTAGAATCGGGAAGTAACTCACATCCTATAAAATCAATCTAGTAAGCTCCGCTTGAATTTATCATCGCAATAGCAAAGAATTGAAAAAACTTACCGTCTATCCCATTTGGACGTATGAGCCTGTTAGTTATGTATTCTAGACACTAGCCTTTCCTATCATCAATGAACTCACCGGCTATGATTCATTCAAAGTTAGGGGTGGCCAAAGCAGTATTGGCAGGGGGTGGGGATCTTACCCGCTATCCAGCGGAATCATATTTTAGCTTAGTTGTATTCTCACAGCTAAGAAAATCCTGAGTATAACTCACCGGCTATCGGAAGATGGGGTTAGTGATTAAACGCTGCGGTGGAGGATACCGATGGAAACACTCACTTGCTATTAGGTAGTCATAGGGATGTTAGCCATCTATTGTCGCCACGCGCAAGGTTTGACCTGTAACTTACTCACTACAATATCCAGCCATCCATCCAGGTTAGTCATGCGGTTTACAAAGGCGAAACAAGTAGTTGGAAACCCACCGACTATTAAACAAAGTCATTGGTCTCGGATCAGCTAAGTTTCATTTCGACAGGAGCAGCCCAAGAAAACTCACGGGCTATCCAAGAGAAGCATTAAGCCCTTGTTAGACACACTATTTCAGGATTACATAGTGGGAAAAACCAGGGCACTTACTACTTCAAAATTGCCAGGCGCAATGCCGTACGTCCTTTGTTATCCTTCACACTCTTGTCGGCTCCGCGCTCGAGCAATAAAGAAACAATGAGGACATGTCCATTCTTTGCGGCGTGATGCAGTGCTGTCTGTCCGGAGTCGTCCGTGTCCTCCTTATTCGCACCTCTTTCAAGCAATAGTTGTACTGTAGCCTCATGCCCCTTCCCTGCAGAAATAATAAGAGGCGTTTTACACAAAGTGTGGCCATTGATTGGAGTACAAGTTATCAGCAATGCACTAACAACCTGGGATAGCCCGTTTTTTGCGGCAGTGTTAAGGGCTTCATATTTGAAGTCCTCGGTGCTCACTCGATTGCTGTCGGTAGGGATATTATGTCCCGGCTGCATCATTCTTCTTATCCCATCTAAAACATTCTGCGAGCCATCCTTCACGACTTCTGGTTTAGGATGGATAAGATGGATTTGGCCGAGGTGAGACGCTATCCAGTGTGCCAAAAAGCGGGAGGTAAGATTGTCAGCCAATCCGTTAACAAGTGTAGAAACAAGCATTGTTTTGTCGCCATGCTCATCATAGTTATCCAGGTGCTCTTTGAGATTTTCAAGTGCATAGTTGATTAATGGCCATTGATCGAGATATTTGGTATAGGTTTCATAGTGTTGCGGGGCCCACAACTCGATATCTGGGAAACCGTTTTGCATGGTGGGGTATGTGAAGCATAACCGCAGATACCGAACACAAGTGGTACTTATCGCCTTATGGGCTGCAATCCGAGCGACCAGGCCACTAAGCATGAACTTGGAGCTCGTTTCATCTTGTGTCGAGAGCAGAAAGAACTCTCGAACCGTTTGATGGATTGCCTGAACAATTTTATCTCCTGCGGGAAAATTAATTACGTCCAGTTAACAACATTCTCGCATCAGGGGAAATACCATCATGGCCCTTAGTTTCTAGAAAGTTCCCTCCGCAGTGCAAGATTCGCTTTTCGATATCCTCATTAATGTTTTTTTGGAAAGTTTCGTGGGTGGGTATGTGTAAGGGATCAAAGTCTCCTGGGATTGCAAGAGCGTGCTGAAATTCTACAACTCTAAGAGGACGCGACGCAAACAGAACTAACTGGAAAACCTTCAGTCCATCTGCAATGTCCAGGTCGCTTCCTAAATTCAGTCTTTCGAGCATCATCTGGTAAAACCCCATGAGATCCTTAGGGACGCGTTCTAGAAAGCGAATAATACCCTTCTTATTGTGACCGCCGTCAACATAATTCTGTAGTTCTCTCGTAGCCAAATATACCCATACAAATACACCCTGAGCATGCGTAGTGATGTATTCTTTGATTTTGGCGGAAATATCGTCAGCTAGTTTGAGATCTAGAAGGAAGTCATTCGTAAATCTGGAAATGTCGCCTTTATTCTCTTCCTGTAGTGTTATAATATGATGAGTTCGGAGGCTGTCGAGTCCAGTAGCTGGGCGGCTTGCGAGAAATATCTTAATAATACACGATTCTTCCCGAGAGCAAAGCTGACACAACAACTTTATGATCTCGCGTCTATCTTCTTCGTCAGACTCGTCCATTGCATCAAGGATAAGGTATAGCTGTTTTGACACAGGATGGTCTGCGAGAGACGACAGGACTCTCTTCAGGCTGTTATAGGGCCACTCAGAACTTTTTGATTTTCGGAACTGCCGGAAGTGTCCTTGAAAATGAAAGAAGAATGACTCGTCCTGTTCTAGAATAGTGTAGAGAATCGACTGAAGCATATTGCTGTGATTAGATTCCCGCATAGTCCCTCGGAAAGTATAGAAGTAATGGACCACGATACTCGAGCTGCAGTTTGGTTCTTTTCCCGCGATGTTTTCTTTGAAATATTTTGCAAGAGTGCTTTTCCCACTGCCCGGCTTCCCTTCAAGGTATAAGAGACTAGAGCTTTCTGACGCTGACCATGCTTTGTATTTCTCATGTGTCCAGAGCCACTCCAAAGAACCCTCATGCTCGTTTGAGATCTTGTCATAACGTGTATCGTCAAAGTGAAGAGAATGAAGACATTCTGAATTAGTCAGTTAGCTGGGCTCATGTCTAGAGAATGAGCTGAGCCCAAACCTTTTCGCTCCTTGTCATATTCAATACATAGCATTCCGTAGGATATTTTGTTGAGCTCAGAGCTTGGTCGGCTCGTGAGCAGTGCTTTGAATTTCTGGGTTGTTTCCATCAAATGCAGACAAAGGTTTTCAATACATTTAGCTCCCACTGGTCCGACCTTGTCGAATCCATCGATGATGAGTGACAGCTCCTGGATTTCTATCATGCCAACAACTGCATTGAAAGCTTCCCAAAGCACACCATCTTGAGCCTCAAGGATATCCTTTACCGTTTGGTTTGAAGAATCAATCTCCTCGAGATGCTGACGGCCATAGTGAGAACGATCGAGCAGAAGAGTGCCAAGGAAAGCGTTAGCGATTGACTGGGCTTTAGCCTCGCTGGAACAAGCGATAATTTGGTGAAGCAGAGTGTGAATGAAGGCGGCGGCAATCGAGGATCCTGATGACGCTGCCGAGCAGAAGAAATACCACACATTACCTTGTGTTGAAACAGATCTTTTCGCATGGTCGGTTGTGTGCGATGCAACTCCAGTCATTCCGCAATTAGGTGGTCCAGATAGCCATAGCACTTGCGGCCCATCCGGTGATTGCCAATCTTTATAGTCAATGTTTTCGAAGATCCAGAACAACTTCGGGCCACTAGGATGAATCGGCGGGATCTCGGACATATGTACTTCCTGGTTGACAATAGACAATAAGCCTAAGAAGGTGGATTTTTTCGTTTGCAGTTCAACTAGCGAGAGCAGGTAGTCAGTAGTTATTAGGGTGTCATTCAATGAGTCGTGAATGTTCTTCCCGTTCCAAATGTCACTTACGTAATTTTAGTATTTCGTCACGTCTCCTCAACAGTCTTTTATCTTTAGTCTCACTGCTATCAGGACCAGGTCAGCAAACCGTCCTCACGCTGTCAAGCTCGAAAGAGACACACCCGTAGTAATTAAATGTCTGTCCACCACTAAGATTCGAGCTTGTAAACTCATTGTGCATAGCATCTTGACCGTAGTCACGGTGATTGTCCATGTTATAAGGCTGTTTTTGTTAACAGTGGTAGAACTCTCATTAGTAAATAAGTCATACCTAGCGGTAGTATTGTGATGCTGGATGTACTTGATAAAGTTATGTCGATTAGTCTGACAGAAAGAAACTCGAAGCTGCGGATATATCTCAAGCACTTTGCTTGCTGGAATTCTGTCGAAGCTGCAGTATTGCAAAGAATGGAGGGGTGCGGGTTCTTGTACAGCCCAAAACCCCACCACAATAATAGAGAGCAATAATTGTACGTCAGAGAATGGTAGGTTTCTGGCCGAGTACGATGCACAATTTTTCATTCGACCAGCTCTCAATGCGTGTCTTATCAGCACATGTATGATCGAAAAGCTGATAGGTAATTTAGCCGATTGGCGACTCGACTCCACCTCCTACCCAGTTTGATGTATCATTCGCTCTCGAGCGGTTGCTGAAGGTAGATAAGAACTAAAACTCAGCTACGTAAAATCCCGCACACCAACTTCGCTTTAGCTCAATGGTGCTATCAGCATTCATTGGGTAGTTGTTTTCCCTAATGCACTCTACAGCTGTTCGGCCAAATGCCTGCTTTCAAAACTTGGCGCATATGCGCACTTCCTTGCAACAGCCTTTATCGTTACTTGGGACTAGAAGTGATGCACGCACCAGTTCTTCGAGACTAACTTGCTCCTAATTCCTCTACTGGATACACGTGTAACTTCCTTGTGACAGAAGACTGGCGCTGAAACTACCAATCAGCGTGTGGCTCGGCATGGACTCTATACCTCCAAATTTGGAGACACTACTGAGATAAACGTCGAATGGATCACATCGTAGCTGCAAAGACGAGTACCTGAGCTGGCCGGATCGTTCTCTCTAGAGCTCGTAGTTAGTCCACTATGCGCTACCATGCGTAGTGTGTTTTTAATTAAGCCTTGCGTAATGATTTGTGAAGTCTTGTACACGTGTCCAACTTGTTTGGATCGGGGAGAGCCGATCTTGGGACTAGGATCAAATTTGAACGGAATCAAAATTTTATGAACCATCTCTTGAAATCGAGTATGAGTTCTGACGTGATCGCAAGCCCCTAATCTTTCACACAAATTTGTTGCCGTTTCCACTTGGGATGGTGCTAAACCAATAATATGTCTTAAACGCCATTACTTACTAAGAAACAGCCAGGATCTGCATTTACATGCGGTTGGTTAACCAATCTGGACCCACACAGTTTGCAAAACCGAGCGTGTGGGGGGAAATCTGTAGTAGACCTGTAGTCGATCATACACTGCTGATTAGTTAGAGGGTTGGAAAATGCAAGGGCCAACTGACGGTTCATGAGGTTGACAAAAGCCACCGCGGACGGTGATCTCATACCTAGCATAGGATCTGATCTCTGTGATTAATAGCTGCGAATGGACAAATAGAGAATAATATACACTCAAACAAGGAAGATTGCATCAGGAAATGGGGGGGAGACCTACTCATCGTTAGATTTTCAAGTTCCCGGAAATTTAAAAACCCTATGACTCTTGGCATTATTCTGTGTGTTAGGCGTTTCCCATTTCCGGGAACTGATGTATAGCCACCGCGATTTTTCCTGTGATTAAGGTGGTGCAGGGCCTCTATTGAGGCTGTACTGAGGATGATGTCGTATTCGGCAAATAGGTAGACGACGAACCACCCGGTAAGCGAACCCGCCAATGTCAGGTCCAAGCGCACCACAATCGTACAAGGTGTACGCAGACACTCTTCCTTCTCGTCTCTCGTCTCCTTCTCATGAGTGAGTTAGGTAGGGACACAACCTGAGGAGGTTGAATCTAAAACTTGATATCAATCCTCTTACGAACTCTATCTCTGCCCTCCCGAATGACTTTCAGTTGCTTCCGGAGGTGCCGTGCACTCAGAAGTACCCCTTAGGCATTTCCCGCGCCGTCCTTCCGTCACCTCCGTGGCATTCTCCTCTTCCACCACTCTCACTCGTCGTCTCCCGATTCACCCATGGATAGCTCCAGGCCCAGTGGCCATCCGTGTTGTGGCAGCGTGCGCATTCGTTGTTCGCAAGTAAGGGTCGGTTGCCCTTGTAGTCGCAACTGTTCCGGTTCACATTTCGGTCTTACATCGCAGTGGTCTCGGTGGCCTTTGCTTTATCCTTCGATGGCGGGGCTGGTATCCATTTCGGCTAAGAATGTCAGGTAACGTTGAAGGGTAGTGGCGACGTCTAATTCTCACCACATAGACTGTGGGACTGCACCAGTGAGCTGAAGACTGCCGAGTTTATTTGGGACTTCTCAAACACGTCTAGGAGTAGAATGGCTGTCAACGAAGCATGCGGGCTAATATCAGGTACAAATGCGTAAAGTCTATTCTCGTGACCTAGGTAAATATACAAAATAAACCAATCGCACTCCCTACATCCCCGTTCCATCCAAAATAAATCTTCCGGTCTAGCAGGAAAAAACCCACCAAATCACCACCAAATTCGAAGATCCTCCCGGTTGCCGTTCATAACCTGCTCAACTGTTGCATCTGATCCTCCAGTGTCATGCTCGGCTTGCTTCAGCTCCCTGACACAGCCTAGGTCATGTTTGGCTTCTTGCGCTGCCATCATGTCGATCGATAGGTGTCGAAATGTACAAATGCCCACGCAGAGGAGCCAGAGTCGATGTTGGCGTTGGTGTTGGTGTTGGTCATCGAGTCGTGAACGGCTACCGTCGGCCTACTCTGATGGCCCCTGTTCCAGATCACATACCCAGCACATCTCTGGGTAACGACTCCCCCAAGTCTCCGGGTCCATCCCTTCTGCATTCCCAATAGCTTCCGTCGCGTTGCCGTCAACGTTATTACCAACAGCACGCTGTATGTCGATCCCCAATGCGGCCCGATTGCCTCGTTTTCTCAAGCCAAGGGGTCTCCAACTCGTCTCGCTGATACACCCGTGTTCGCGTCTTGTCTCGCTGTAGGTCCCATCGATCGATCGCTTGCGATAAGAAAGAACCAGGATCAAGCAATAGAGAATACCGATGTGTTCCTACCAAGTTGTAAGGCGTAAAGTGCGTGTCGTCTATTTCGATCCGCCGGGTATACCGCTGCCGTAATGCCGAGTGCCAATTGGACTGCCACCACCTCGGTAGACATAGATGGTAGCGTAGAGGAGAAATCACACCGGAGG
Source organism: Trichophaea hybrida (assembly GCA_015178995.1). Lineage (NCBI taxonomy): Eukaryota > Fungi > Ascomycota > Pezizomycetes > Pezizales > Pyronemataceae > Trichophaea > Trichophaea hybrida. Next base: position 43,864 of record WHVE01000434.1, on the reverse strand, counting down.
AGATGAAACAGAGGTGGGTAGAGAATGCCGGAGGAGGGCCTGTCGATGGCGTGAAGTAGAACAGGGCTCAAAGTAGATGAGGACACGGAGTGGGCGGGGGTTGGACGACGGCAGAGGAGGCAGGAGGCTAGTGTAAACGATGGCGTAGATAGGTTGCATGTAGATGAGGTGGAGTATGCGACAGTGGAGGAGTAGACAAGGGCTGAGACGAGAACGGAGGAGATGGAGGCGTGGACTAGGGCAACGGATGGGGGACAACGACGGAAGTCGGAGGGCTTGAAATGATGAGGTAACCTGTAGAGGGTGTCCTATTCATGTATTCACCTATTCACTCAGTCCTTATGTTAGGTTCGAGCGAGTGCTAGTCCGCCAGGCTTGACATCAGCAAGTAGAAGCAGTGCTAGTGCCAGTGAGTTATAGATCGCGCAGTGGAAATCCTCAGCGTACTGGAGACATGCAATCGAGGAATCTTACCGTAGGCATTACGTACACAGGTGGGTATCAAAAGGCCTGGCGTGGAACGACATAGACAGTGCGTAGATGTGGATGCAGGACAGTTCTGGAGGCGTTTACCAGGGCAGAGGTGTGAAAACAGCTTAACGGCGGAGTCGCGGCAGTGAGACGAGAACAGGCATAGTTTGGAGACATGGAAGAGGGGGTCGAAGCGTGGAATATCGAGAACAGTGGAAGAGAGTGTTGACTTTGATGTTGATGCTGCGAAGCAGTGAAGACGATGGTGGAGTGGATGGAGGCATTGGAAAATGTAAAGTGAAAAGTCTTGAGGGGTAGGTATGTACATAGGTACCAAACCAATGTAGCTGCACTAACTTAAACGATTCCTGGCTCGAAAACCTGGTCGGCATACATCCTTGTGGAAAACCCCGCAATTTAGCGCCGTACTAACAGCGGGTTCGTTACACAAGTGCAAGTAACGATTGCGCATTTTGTACTCCGATATGTAACCGTGGATGCTTAACCCCTGCTGCTATAGGATTCTGTATGGATCGAGCCTCGAACATTCCCGATTTCGTCTACCATACCCGAATACCCTTGCACCCACACCAGTCCCGTTGTTCCGAAGCAGCGATCGGCAGGTCCAACCATCGGCCATATCCTTATCTATTCGAAAATTTAGGTCAATCAATTCATAAAATATGTATGACGATTGTGGCAGTAGGGGTATTCAAACTAGGCAAATATGGATCTTTATATGTGACGAGGAATCGAGGTTCATGGATTCTGCAAATATGGATGCTGGCCCACTATATGTACCTATATGTACCTAAAATTTTAATATGCATCCCTCAGATTTATTCTGAGAATCTATACATAAACATGAAGTCAAATATGCAATTGCAGCCTCTGCTACTCCGCTCAACTACAACCCTCAACTACTCTGCTCAACTACATGAAGCCGCATCTTCACTATGCCGAGGATTAGCACAAAAAAGAGACTCATTTTATTCTATCTACATACTGTGGTTTACTCCAAGCACTACCATACCAGGCCTCTGTGATTTATGATTATATGGTAATTTATCGGACTGGTTGGGCTCTTCGTAACACGGTACATCCGAACCTTCACGCTCGCTACAGTACACTCGAAATTCAAGCAGACGAAGAGGCCGCACGCAGCCTAACATGGTTTCTGACTGCTACTGGCATCCAGCTTAGGGGTGCAATAAGCATTGCTGTTGATGTTGATATCATGTGTTGTGAGTAAAGAGTTAGAGCTTCACTGGCAATGGATAGATAATAAATCTAGAAAGGTGTACGTATTTATATGCCTGGAATATGCATAGAATATGGGGGGTATTCAATCATGTGATTTTTTGGAGGAGAAAGTGACCAATATAAATTTTCCTAATATGGATCCATATTTCCTTAGTTTGAATACCCCTAGTTCAATCGGACTCTTTTTTCTATGTACTTTACATTAGCCGAGTTTGCAGGGTTGTTGCCAATGAGAGTACCAACCAGACATTTGATCTCCGTGAAGCTCACTCCCTCCCCCCCACCACCAAACCCTGGAAAAAAAAAAGACTATCTACAGAGTAGAGAAAACGCCAATGAGGTGAAACAAAGAAATTAAAACTTTTTATGGTGAAGGAGAACATACGTGTCAAAGAGCAGATGATACCAGCCAGGTTATTGTGACAACCCTGTAGGTGCAGTTACAACTCGCGGTTTGCAGGAGATATGACGCTCCAAAACGTCCGTTATTGAATGTTGAGTCACAATGTAGAGGGGACCATAGAATTTAGTGAATGTTGGGTTCCGCATTTTAAGACCATAACTTTCATCTGTCAATTTCACCTGGAGGCAATTATTCCGTGCAACATCAAGATGTCCAATCCGGATTCCATCAAACCACAGCCGCAACATTGGTTCGTATTGATAGGGGTGGACTTCTATATGCCGGGCGCCGGTGACCCCCGACTGGACGCAGAGAACCGCCCTGTTTGCTTTCCCAGCTTACGAGGTTGTGTACAGGATGTTGAACAAGTCCCGGAATATATCATATCGCAGTTGAAGGTCGACCCATCTCAGATTTACACACTTACCTCCACCGGAAGCGAGAATGGGAGTGAACCGAAAGAGAAAACGACCGACTTGCCGACATACGGAAATATCGTTCGTCTACTTGAAAGCATTGCTTGGGAGGCGCGAGCGGGCGATATCGTTTATATTCATTATTCTGGTCATGGTGACATCATATAAGGACTTGAAAGGTCCGAACGGTTTTGATGAAGCCATAGTTCCACCCGACATTGCATGCGGAGGACAATACCTACTCGACGTCGAGATCGCAATTTTATTCAATGCAATGACAAAGAAACGGTTAATTGTTACCGTTGTTCTCGACTGTTGCCACTCCGGTAGCATTACGCGAAGTCCTGGAGTGCCGAGTTGTAGGGGAATTGAACGGATCGATGCTTTGATAAGTGCCTCCCATCAACGGACCGCCATTCCGATACCCCAAGATGAGCCGGAGCTCGTGGATTACCTTAAGACCACTTCTGGGACAGCATGGAGAGGTGTTTAGTGAGTCTATGAATTATTTGCTGCTTGCCGTCCCGGAAAAAAACCTACGAAAAATGCTATCAGAATGGACACTGGCATGGGTTTTGACATACAACTGGCTGGAGTCGCTCAAACTCGACGGTGTCAACATCACGCATGGTATGCTAGAACAAAGGCTCACAGCGACGGCAACACAAGAACAGAGCTCTCATACGCCCATTTTTGCGGGAAACAAGCATAGATATCTCTTCAGCAGCGACGAGTGCCAGCATGTTCCTACGATCGCCGTTACGCGAGTTGATGGAAAGAACGGGGTTTTAGCGGCCGGAAAAGCGCACGCGATATATGCGATTTATCCCTGGAATGCAAATAGTTTTAGTGACTCGAATTCGCGCCCAAAGGTCCGCGTCGTTAAGGTTCATAGCGTGGAGTCCACGGCCGAGTTATTTGAACTACCGCATGGGGACGTGCCTATCGAGCCCTCGTTCCAGGCGGTGCCATTGGTCCCGGAATTTACCGTCAAGATATTTTCAAATTTTCCCGACAGAATCGAACAAAAGATGTTTGATCTTTTACAGGCTGAGATCTTTCAAAATCCTCCTGATTACCCTCTGGAACTCGTTTACGGTCCCGATAGAACTGCGTGCTATCATATTCGATTTGACAACGACAAATTCGAGCACCTGAATACTTCCAAAGAGCCCGTCGGCAAATTCCCTTCCTCGACAAATCCGAAATCATTTCTCCGCAGCCTGAATCATTTAGCAAGATATGAGGTTCTTCGTAACTTAACGAATTCAACGGCACCGGCGAATATCTGGGGGAAAATTAAGTTCGATCTAGATATGCATTGTGAGGACTCCTAGCTTGCGACATAACCCCGCCCCACTTTTTAACATCAGCAAACGCATTATCTTCTGACCAGATCGATCGACTGATAAAATATACCGAAATCGAACAATCGTTACTCTCAGGTTCACGAACTCGACTGAGACGACATAGTACCTCATTATTTTTGATTTTCAGCCTCTATAGGGTATTAAAGAACTATTTCCGGCAGAAATGGAATACCACGCAGTAGATCCTGAAGATTGTATCACCTGTAAAGTCGAATTGTATCAGCCTGAGAGTTGGGAGCCTGGGACACCAGACCCTATTGATTATCTCAAAGCTTTCATAACCGTTAAGCCGACGCCTTTAAGCTGTCTGGAGCTACCGCCACTCAACACTGTCGGTACCGTGCCGACAATTGGCTTGATAAAAGACGATTCCCTCTAGAGACTATTAAATATATTGGGAGTCGGTAACCGCCATGCCCGACTTGTAGGTGCCGGACGGGGAGATTGGGTTACAGCCGAAATCGAAGTATGGAACTTGTCCGACGAATCAAAAACTACACTGGGTGACGGAGATGCTACCGAAGACGACATTGGGTATTTACCTTATATTTACGCTGTCTGATCATTTCTGATTGTATGCCGTAGATTGGAGTGTGAGTTCAAGATTCCCGGGGCATGGCCGAAAGATTGATGGGTTTTATCTCAGAGTTACAGTCAGCGTTTTTGGGGGAGATGTCATCAAGGTGTTGAGTGTTGAATCGTAATGTGCTGCAGGTCTGTATTCTCATTCGATTTGATATTCCGTATCATGAGTTTCTTGACGATTGCCCATATTCTACTAAGTGATGTCACAGCTCAGGAGCATGATAGCCAGCCGACATTACTGGAGGACGGATACTCGGTGCATCTGTTGTTAACCTGTCACTGTCTAGCGCGAGATCTAGCTGTCTCTCGGATCGTCATTTTTTTTAGTTACAGCCCATATAACCCTAACCCTGTCGGCATTTCGTGAGGTGACATGAATACCGCATCGCGACCTGAAACCTTGGTGTACACGGTACACGTGCCGAATGATATAGAATAGAAATTTATCTATATTATTGATAATAGTATAAGATGAAATACAAAAACTCTGGGTTTTATAGTGCAGCAAATAGTCTGTGGTAACTTAAAGGAAAAGAGACTCTACAGATACCAGCCTCTTACATATGATAATGATTTCCACCATAAATATCCAGGCAGCGGCACATAATAAGGAAGATTGGAGATTTCGCTGTTAATTTCATCAAAAGTAATCAGGTCCCATTCTTCTTTTAAAACCAGTTTCATATTGGTGGTCATAGTAATTCTTTCTGTATCTTACCGAGTCTGGATGGGCTGCTTGTTTTTTGATATTCTATATCTGCTTCAGAACCCCAAACATGAAATGGCGATTACAGAGTTGGTATACTATTATCTTCTTTGTCAAGGTTACCGTACATATTCCATTCGATCATTCTCCAGCCCATTGCCATGCTTAACCTTACCAACGACATGGCGGTAGGGAAGGCGACGAGCTGGAAAGCGGCTAGATGCCGGCAGGTGCAGGTCTCTGAGCTGTTTTCCATGGAGAAGTGCGATCAAGCGGTGATGAACTTCCTGGCGGCTACTGACGTCGGGAAGTTCTCGCTCAAGTGAATGGAGGCAGCCAATCACTTTGCGTGCATCCATGTCTTGGCTGGACCCAAGCAACCTGATTGGTCGAACAGATAGCCGGGTAAGTGAGCGCAGGCGCGGGGTGCGGGGTGGCGGTCTCTCTCTTTTCTCTTTCCTTTTGTCTTGTGGGTGCGGTCAACTTTTTACATCTTTCTTTTGTCAGCGGGGACGAAGGGTAGCGGGTGCGAGCTCCGCCATCTAACCGGCTCGCCCGGAGGCGGAGGTGTCTTTAGGCTCTGTCATACTCTAGTTAGAGTGAATACTGTTGGAGCGGTTTGTTAAGTTCGTCATCACGTGGTTTGGGTTAGGTTTTAGCGCAGAGCCGCTTGGATTTAAGTTCTTGCTACGTGTCATTTAGATTTAGACAGTCGAGAGAGAAAGTTCGGTACAACAAATACAGTATGAATAAAACCAACAAATCAACGACATGGATCCCTGCACTTGTGTCTGGGTGTCGGGAATTTCCGGGGAAAGTACTCCTTGAATCATTGGAACTTCTTCCTCGAGTATATACAAGATATGAAAATATGAACCGCCTTCCATAGAATAAAAACATCAAAAAGGGATAGAATCTTAATAATGATGCCACAGCTCCGAATACCAGCTTCACTGCCAGAGGCTAAGAATTCTAGTTAACTAAAAACAAAAACAATTGTATGGTATTTTCGAGATATACTGTGTAAGCGAATGGACTATAAATTTATTCTCTGACATAAGTTTATATTTCAGACGACGCACAACTCCTACGTTTGCATGAAGCCGCTTCGATTTGGTTATAGTATATTAGCGTCGCCAAGTGTATTACAGATAGATGTCAATACATCTTCAACATTCTTTTGGGATAGTCTTTTCTCCGTTACACGGTGGGAACCATTGAACAATGAAATTATTTGTGAAGTCCGTGAGGCAGACGCTGGCACTCACATCTGTTCTGACCGCTTTGTGGATAATGATATGGATTGTATTGATTGGGTACGGGGGAAGAAGGGTATCGGAGACGAATGGTTTGATTTCACTATCCAACCGCCAAATGTTGCATATGCAAGAAATCATCCGACCCCATTGAAATCAAATTTGCGACATGGATGAAGCAAACAATAAAATACCACTCACATACTAACATATGCATGATGTAACACCAACAAACCAGCCAATAATAAATCTTCGATCCCGCGTCGATTAAACAATAATTTTTATTGCGACGCAAATGGACGTGCATGAATCGGTATCATGTGCAACACGCCACCTCAACTTTGTAACAGATCCCTCCCGATTTTGTGCAGAAACAGGAAACCAGTTACGAATAGAACGCGGACCTTGATAGGGCTTTTAGCACGGGAAAGGCTGCTTTATAAGGCATTCTGTCATCGCACAATTTGTGAGAGACTCATACCATACCCACGTTTGAGCTCGCACCCTCCTCTATGTCAAAGAAGATCAACTCCAAGCCCCTCGCAGGGTACGCAGAGGACCCCCAGACATGTCAACTTGCATGTCGCGCACATTACTACCATCTAGTTCCCTATAGTGGCGGTGAATGCAGTTGCCAATGTGGCGAAGACAATCTAGTCATGCTCAAGCCGAAAATTGACCATGCGCTCGAATCCATTGACGCTCTTCGAAAGGATTTCCAGCGACTCCGGATCCCCGAGGGTGCGTTTCTTTGAAGATTCCCTCTTACGACAATTGAGATGGTTACTAATTACTCTCATTCTCAATAGAGAAGCCCCCGCAACCACCGTTGATGATCGATCTCTTCTTCGGACAGAACGGCCAAAAGATTTACTCAATTAAATCCACTGATTCGGCACTAACCTGGAACGCGACGGAGTACCAAGGAATGTCGGAGATCTGGACTGAAGTTCTTCGGCCTAACCGAAACGTTATGCACCTGTTCGTGGCGGGATGGGAAGAGTCAATCTGGTACAGAACTTGGGACCATTCTGAGTTCCACGACTGGTGCGAAATTATTGAAAAGCCCAGAACTCGTCTGTCGCCAGCCCTGGTAATGTCGGAATGCGGCGCCGTCGATATATTTTACGTCGACTGCGATGGACGAATCCAGCACCGTCTCTGGAATGGCCGTGGCCGTCAAGTTCATGACTGGTCACCAAAGTGGGAGATCGTCAGCGAGCTTCTCGCTTGCAAGTCAATGCCAGCCGCTGTCTCTCGTGACCGCTACCTTCTTGATCTTTTCATCGTCGGCACTGACAGGGCACTGTACTGGAAGCCATGGGTCGACCTGCAGTGGAAGCCGTTCCGAAAACTGGGCGAGGATTGCGGAGGACACCCTGTGGCTATTACTCGGCATCGCGAGAGAATTGATGTATTTGTCCTTAGTGTGACCGGGGCACTACATTACAAGACATGGAACGGCAAAGATTGGGAGCCTTCGGGCATGGAATTCCAGGATTTAAGTGATAGTGCGGAGAGCTTCATTTCCCAGCCGGCGGCAGTTGCGCGGGGCCAAGACCGCCTGGATTTATTCATCATCGGGACGAACAAAAAGCTGTTTCACAGGGCCTTGGATCGAGGGACCTGGCAACCGATCAATTGTTTGGGAGGAAATTTCGCCGACATCACACCTACCGTCACAAACAGCAGGGATGGGCTGGACATTTTCCTGGTCGGTGGCGAGGAGGCATACAATGGTATTGTCCACAAGAGGTGGGATGGTAATGGAATACCCTCGAGTTCAGACTTCCGGCCGTTGCATAGGTGGCACTGTACGACTCGTATTTCTGCAGTTGTGGCAGAGCAGGACTGTGTCCCCAAGGAAAGGGACCGGTGGTTTTTCTAATATGGGGTGTAGTGAAAAAAAGAAGTTTGAATGGGCACCAACTTGCGATAGGGTATCTCAGGTTTATTCATGTTACGGACTATGAATTTGGGTTTCAGTAGGCCTATGTATTCCACACATGCAATAAAATAAACATGCCCCTTGGGGAGTATGAGCATGTCGCAGACTGGATCGGAAGTAAGAATCTAATGTCACTCACATTCACGAGAAATTATGTGTTGCAAATATGAAGGGGAGGACCGTGTGCATAGACTAAGGTACAGAGTGTTGAGAGAGAAAAGAGAAAGAGAAGGATAAAGACTCAGACTATATACAAGTGGCTTACTATCAGCCCCAGCCCCAGTTACAGTGAGCTTGTATCAGGTCTGCAACGTCTCAGATATTATATATGCAACATTATATGTATATGGAAAGATGATTGTATTAGAGAGGGAGAGAGAAGATATTTCTCCCATGTGATGAGCTATAACCATCAGTAACTGACAGTCACACACCACAATCCGTCAGGGCATATTCGTATGCATATTTGCAGTAAACACTGTGTGTTGTAGTGATATGAAGGGGAGAAGTGTGTGCTTAGAGTTATATACAAAGAAAAGAGAAGAAAGACTCGGAATAAATACAAGAACATCTTCGGGAGTGCCGGTGCAACCTTTGCCACTCGCCGCCGGATATCCATGCAACATTATATATAAAACTGGCCTGACCGAGCTGAATATGGAAAATGGGTATAATAAGCCCTCTTTCATCTCCCAGCATATGATTTACTATACATCTACTGCGTATCGAGCGACAAGGGTATAATCGAGTGATTGTGGGCAATAATTACCTAGTTCGGTAAGGTTAAAGCGTATGTTGGCATGCCTAATGAGGCGCTTGGCTCTTAGAATCTGTCAAATGGTTTAATTTTCTAAAATTTAATTTCTAATTTAGGCACTTTTTGGGCCCTAAAGGAATGTCGCAACCCCCAGCTAAAGCAGACGAGACTATGGGCCGATACCAAGTAAGGACAACCTTATATCTCTTGTGCAACAGTATCAACATTGACCTACTCCAGCGTACATAGCCCATTAGGGCCTTCTTGCCATTCCAGTCGTGCACAAAATCCCAAATTCAGACATTTTTGCTGCATAACGTTAGATAATAGAATTTTGTGCACAACCCCAAGACACAATCGGCTATCGCTCATGAAAAGCTGAGCTGATTCATGATCTGATTGCGCAACCATTTGGAGCATATAAAGTAGATTAGTTGACGTCTAAAACACATCTTGATTAGTGTTGAGAGCAATCGAGTATAAAGAGAGGTTGATTAACTATCGTACAAAAGTGATTGTTGTTGAGACGATCTTGAGGGTAGGAGGAGAAGATCTAATCTGTCTGTCTATTCTCTCTAACTACGGGAGAAATCTATTCTTTATATACACAAGGAAAATTGGGGTTCCGCGGAGAAACCATCGCGAACATACATTACAAATCATCAGTGGCTATGCAGGTGGCGAGTGACTCATCATGTATGAGTCTACTCGGCGACTTAGCAATCATTAGCAATGACTATCCAGTGCATTCCAACAGCTTCGCTGGCCTTCTAGAAACTCGTAGGCCTTTCGGGCTAAATCTTTTGTCAACAATTGTCTGACGAACTATCTAACGGGAGAAATCTATGCTTTATATACTCAAGGAAAACTGAGGTTCCGCGGAGAAACTATCGCTAACATACATTACAAATTGACCAGTGGCTATGCAAGTGGCGAGTAACTAATTATGTATGAGTCTACATCGTGACTCAGATTATTAGCAACCACTCTTCAGTCAATTCTAGCAGCTCCGCTGGCCTCCTAGAAAACTGTAGGCCTCTCGGGCTAAATCTTGTGTCAACAACTCGTCCCAGAACTTTAGATACTTACACAACAGCTACTGTACCGGTCAATGTGGTTGGGACGTCAGCAGTCAGGATTGAGTGTCCCAAAAAGATTTTATTCCAGTTTTTGCCCAGTTTTGACCATTCTGTGGTTGAAAAAAAGTGTCAGCAAAAAAAAGTGACCCAACCTCACTGACCGGTACAGTACTTAAGCAGCAATACTATGTTGTGCGTAGGGTAATGAATAACTCAATATCTATCGTGCAAAGAGAGGTCCTGCAGCCAGGGAAGCTCCGGGCCAAGTTTTGACCAAGCCTCGCAACAGTATACTGGTATAAGCCAGTATACTGGTACGTACCAGTACAATAAAACAGTTGGTTGGTGCAGTTGGAAAATTTTCTGGTTCAGTTTGAAGTTCAAAAACTGCAGTTGGACTGATGCAGTGTACTGGTACACTGTGTAAAACTGCCAGTACATATGATCTGATATATGACTGTACAAATAAACCTTCCAGAAACCCCTCGATGCTAGTATATCAATATATAATATTACACTAATTTCATTGCCACTTTACCACTCTGCACTGCCTGCTCTGATTTCATCACTCCTTGACTGTGGCTCCATACTTCCCTCTCAGTATGACACATCTCCGGCTATTGCTGAATATACTGTGCATGTTTTATATTTTGATAGCCCACAACACTGTACCCTACAGTTACCTTTGAGAATTTACATGATACTGAGTCTGAATTGGTAAATGCAGACGATTTTAACAAATGGCTCAATATTAGCCAGGTTGAAACTACAATCAAAAGTATTTCTGGACTCGATGAATATGAAAAATACTGCAAACTTCCAGTAGTTAATATCTCAAAGAATGCTGGTTCTACACTGAAGTGGTGGCTTGAACCACACGAGTGAAAGCAGTATCCCAACCTCTCAAAGATGGCTATTGACATACTCTCAATTCCACCAATGTCTGCAGAGCCGGAATGTATTTTTTTCACATGCCAAACAAACTATATCTGACAAACACCACTCATTGGGATCTCGCACTATCAAAGCAATTGAATGTTTTAAATCAACTACTGCCACTCGTTCAAAGGCAGTGGAAGCTCTGAGAGCAAGTCCACAGCAGTCTCAACAGGTGGGTAAAGGTGTATAGGTGTGGGTGAAGGATGTAGATGTGAGTGAGGGGCATAGTAGTCAGTGGAGGGCATGGTGTGCAGGATATTATATGGTTTATTATAACAGTTTTCCAGTTGTACTGGTTTGTACTGGCAGTTTTTCTACTAGCAGTTTGCTAGTACAAACCAGTACAGTATACTAGTATATAGACCCAGTACAGTTCTTGAATTTAAACAGTTGGTATTTCACAGTTCAGTTCAGTTTGAGTGTCGATATTGTACCAGTTTGTACTGTTGCGAGGCTTGGTTTTGACACTAGTTGACTGATGTCACTGCTCGGGGTTTAGCCCGGAGGCTCTCGACGTCATTCGGGGCTTTCTCGGGCATCGAGCTGAGAGCACCGGCCATCTACCCGGACTTGAGCACGACATTTGGCTTCGGATTCTTGGCTTCGGGTATGATATGACTCCGGGCGGGCCCCGGATATGGCACCTACCGGGCATGACGCCCATTCTCTTATATAGAGCTTTCTCTTTCTCTCTTTTTGTACTTTAGACAATTCAGCACATTCGTTCTTCCCCTCTGATTTTCTCTCAACACCAAACCCAGTCAAAACTTTCTACAACCAAAGTTGTTAATTCCGTGCCGTGTTTCACACATTCGGCACAATCATGACGCACACTGACCCCTTCTGGGAAATTCTTGACATTAGTTTACCGTTTGCACAGGTCGCCAAGACTTGTGGTGATGGAATTGATCGGTGAGACTTGGCCGACTGATGATCCCACCTACATCGTTAGACGGCTACATATGAGGTTATGGTACATACTGTTCTAGTCCATTCACGGAGGCGGTTCCTCCGCGGAGTACCTAGTCAGTTCACGGAGGCCTACCTTCCGTGAACGGACCGTCCGTTCACGGAGTCCGTACCCCACCTCCGTGAACTGACTAGTTCATTTACGGAGTCAGTCAAATATTTCAAAAACTCCGCTCTGCATGCATGTATGTGCACACACTGGCATGTACGTACACTCAGCTGGCTCTATCCAGCTGAATTCAATAAGTGCAACTACATACGTTCAGCGCAGCGCAACTGAGTACATTCAGCGCTGCGTAACTGAGTACATCCAGCGCAGCGCAACTGAGTATGTTTAGTGTAGCTGTATACCATATCTGTGATGATGCAAATTATCTTCATATGGACTAGTTCTGTTTGTACATAAGTCATTGATTCTGCCTTCGAACTATTCAACAAACCATTCAACATATCGGAATTCCTTTGATAGCATCACATCTTTCAACATTCACAACCAATAAATTACCACTATGTCCGCTTTATAAATCTCCCATGAGGCCACTCCTTTTTCAAAATCCCAAGAGCCCTTCAGCAGTGAAGCTCGAGATGCCTTTTTGCGGTATATTAATTCTTCGAGGCACAAGAATCGATTCCGCTTGGATGGATTCAAGTAGCTTCAAATCAAGGTTAGTATATCTTGTATGAACTTTGTGTAAATGAATCAGACTAATACCCACTACAATTTAGCTCTACGTGGAGAATCCAAAGCATCCAGCGGAAACAGTCCCAAATTCTGGCAGATTGGACGGGCTTGGTCTAGACCAGTCCAGAGGTGTATTAAGGGTTAGGTTTATTTTGTGGTTATCGGAGGGGAAAATTACATTCTTTGCACCGAATTCCCGGTATTTTGATCAAAATATTACCTAGGAAAACATTTAGCAATTGAAAGTGGGAATAACCTTTTTTTTGGTGGTCCTTGGCAAGGAAATGATATGGAAACTAACCGGAGATCAGTGTTCGAAACGGGCCCGACCGACTCGCGGGCTTTCGGGCCGGCTTTGGCAGGCCAGGCCGGGCCGGTAATTTGGAAGCCCGCGCTAAGGGGGGCCGGCCGGGCTTATAGTTTGAAAGCCCGCGGGCTTTCCAAAAGCCTCCGGGCCGGGCTGCATATCTGAAACATGAAAATCAGGGGCGAAACACTCCGTTGGATGCTGTTACCTCCCACTATTGTCACTAGTTTGAGGAGAACCAACGAAAAAATAACCGCTATTATTGGTAATCAGTCAGTGAATCCGTACCGTCATCGATTCTCAACCAGCCCGAAAGCCCGCAGGCCGGCCCGGCTTTTCACCAAAAAGCCCGCGCTAAGGCGGGCCGGCCAGGCTTTGTCGAAAGCCCGGCGGCCGGGCCTCAACCTATCAAAGCCGGCCCGGCCCGGCCGGTTTCGAACACTGCCGGAGATTGTGAGTTCCAGTAGACCGATTCAGACCAAGCCCGTCCAGCCCAAGACTTCCAGTCTGGGGCTTGGTCCAGTCTGATCTTTCCAATGGACCGGACCGTACTGAGCCCTACCCCAGACTGGGGTCATCCGGACTGATGGAATCATTACCTAAGCGGCCCAGCCTGCACGGCCCCAATATTGTAAGCTGCTCTTAGCGAGAGCCAGCACAGGCTTCACCGGAAGACTATTCTTACCCGCTCAACCGTCGGCGTCTTAACCAATTCATAAAAGCTGACTATCTTCGGCTTATACTTTGATGTCTCGTGATCGTAGCCGCTAGATTCAGCTTCAATTATCTCTTCTAAATCAAACGTGCGCAGGCCTTGATGTGGCGTACCAAAGAAGACTAGAGTGCAACGCATCTAAGAGGTGGTTGTGAGAAAGATTTTGTCTGGCCTCAATCAACGCCTACAGTTCCTTGTGAGCATTAGATGTTACAATGGTGCCAATAATGCACATACTTGTAAAATCAATATCCCGCCGAGACTGTGCCCAATGAAAATAATGAGTCGGGTTTTCTGGAAAATATACCACCAGACAAGACCAGGCTGGGCCCAACTTCACTCACCGGAACAGCGGCTCTAGCGTATTATAACTCCTGGATAAAGTGGCGTTGGTAATGCAGCGGCCTGGCCTCTACCCTAGCAGGCCCAAAAAGTGTACTGTCATAACCGTATGACATTATCCTGATTTTCTGGACGTCATGCGGTAGAAAGTCCTTTATCCACATTTGTTTGGTTTCCTGGTTGCTCCAGGATCCAAATGCGTGGCCTGCAAGTTCAGTAACCGCGATCACACTGTATATATTGATTCCAATATCAGTAATCATACTTGGTTCCACAGCTCAGGCAACTAAGTAACTCTGCAACTATTTCACAGTCGGGAACGTTTAACGGTGTTAAATTATAAAAATCACAGTCGATGATAAGCAGACCCCAACAGTTTTAGCAGTATACTAGATCCTAGCAGTAAACCAGTGCAGAAGACACTTAGTTCTTGGCAGTGCAGTGCAGTTTATGGGGGTTCGCAGTTCAGTAGAGTGCAGTTTGGCATTTGAAAATAAACCAATACACCAATAGTTATATAGTTTATATGGATACGAGAAAATACCAGTGTTCAAAACGGGCCGGGCCGGGCCGGGCCTGACATCTTGAGGCCCGGCCCGAAGGCTTTATATAAAGCCCGGCCGGCCGCCCTTAGCGCGGGCTTTTCGGGCTTAAGCCTGGCCGGCCTGTAGGCCTAGCGGGCCGAGTGCTCATTTGTGATTCACATCCACGGGTGGCATCTACAGATTGAAAAAGTCATAGAGCCATGATATCATTACTGGCTATGCTATAAATTGGAGGGACCAAATACACACTAAAGAAGAATACTTTGACTAGATAGATTGTCCGGTAAAGCCCTGGTTCTTAAGAAATAAGCTGTGGGGTAGTGGGGTCCATAAAATGCCCTGAAGAAAACAAAGCAAGTACACCTCTCGATCCTGACCTCCTAGCCTTATTTCAAACCACATCAGGCTGTTGTTTCAATGCCCAAAGCGTCTCCTCCAACTTCCTGACCTCACTTGACTCCATAATGCCCGCTTTCTACCAAGATTTCATACATTCAATGCACTAATTATGTCATCTCCCAAGCGATTAGAAAGCCCATACGGCCCGCGGGCTTTGGCAAAGCCCGAGGGCTTTTAATTTAAAAGCCCGGCCTTCGTGGGCTTTGAGATTACCGGCCCGGCCCGGCCGCCCCAAAGCCCGCCTGAAAGCCCGAGGGCCGGCCCGGCCCGTTTAGAACACTGGAAAATACGCAGAGAAAATACTCTGGATGGGTGAAATCTTGGGACATCATCTCTTTGCTGCGAACTTGTTTGCTGTGGGTCTAACTGAGCCAAACTCTACAGATTGCCAATACAATATCATAGTAATTTGGACGGAGTAAGATATTTTGCACTCGCTATGGCCAATAACTATGCATGGAGAAGTTTGCACTAGTTCAATCCAGTTAAACAGTCAAAACTACTACAAATGGTTTAACTAGTTCTAACTGGTTTACTAAACTGGTTCCGCATGCAGGCAGTTTCAACTTCTTATACAGTTGGTATAAACAGTATAGTGCAGTTTAGTGCCGATTTCCCATCCAGTTTCCACCGTTGGGAGGTCTGATGATAAGATGAGCCCCGATCTGCCTAGTCGTTTCTGGGCTTAGTGATGTTTGATACGATGTAAGTGTTCGGGACATGAATCCAGGCTGAGTAATGTCGTTTGGGTTGAGCCTGAACAGGCGGAAAAAGGGAAGGCCGTTGATTCCGCGTGAGAGGAGGGTTAAGGGTTTGGAGAACATTGAAAAGAACATTCTCACCCCAACCGGGCGGAACAACGGATATCCGATACACTTCGCAGCCGCGGTAGAGGGCTCGAGTTGAGCAGATTCACTACTGCCCATGTCCAGGAGAGCGTCGTAAGTAGTATCGCGCGCTTGGGCTGTCTTGCCGATTGTCGAGTATCTGACTGTTTGCGTTTTCCTTTTCGGGGTCTGGTTCGTCTCGATGGTCGGTTGGCTTGAACATGAATGAGCGCTGGCTGAAGCGTCGCGCTGGGAGTCGATCCTCGCAGATTTTCTTAGTGTAACCAGTGTTCGAAACGGGCCAGGCTGGGCCAGCCCTGACATCTTTAGGGCCGTCCTGGTCGGCCGTCCTTAGCGCGGGCTTTTCTGGAAGAAGCCCGAGCCGGCCTCCATGTTGCTTGGAAATCAAGAGTGGCAAAGGTTACGCAATAGTCGCCACCATTCTCTTGTATATATATCGTGTCTTTCTCCTTCTCTCTCTTAACACTCTGTACCTTAATCTATACACACGGTTCTCCCCTTCAATATTGCAACACTCCAAGCCCCAGTGGGCTGAGTGGGTGGTCGTGATTGGAACAATATGGTTCAGCTTGACTGAGGGCTAGTGGACGCGATTGGGAGGGCGGGAGCCGGCGAGAACGACCGAGAGAAGGCCTAAGACCCGACAGGTGGCCAGCGGAGGCGAGGAGACGAAGGCCGGGGCCAACCAAGGGATAGCAGAGACGAGGGCGGCCAACTTTGAGTTTAATTTGAGTTTGTGTTGGAGTTCGAGCCAGGGCCTGGGCCAGAACCCGAACAGGAGCCAGGACCAGGGGGGAGCAAGCAGAGGAAGCCTGGAGCGAAGGAAAGGAGTATATAGGGAGGGAGCAGAGCGGCAGTGGGAAGGCAAGCAGCGGCTTCAGCATCAACCCGCCCACCCGCACCAGTGTTTAAGTTTTATTGGTTTAGACTCTACACCCAGCGAAAGGCTTTCGACCCGAAACGGGAGAGTCCAGGAGGGGTGGCGGCCGCACCGGTGGCCTCCACTCCCCCGAAGCGGCAACCTCATTGAAATTTCGTTTTCTGCATCGTTTCGTTTAAGCTTGCTTTGTTCTTGACGCGTTGCTTTCAGTCGAAGATTTCGCAAATGGTTCTGTACGTATAAAAATAAGATTTGGAGGGAAGAGCTGGCCCACTAGTTCACGTGATCCCAATA
Organism: Trichophaea hybrida; assembly: GCA_015178995.1. Taxonomy (NCBI): domain Eukaryota; kingdom Fungi; phylum Ascomycota; class Pezizomycetes; order Pezizales; family Pyronemataceae; genus Trichophaea; species Trichophaea hybrida. The sequence goes on along the minus strand of WHVE01000434.1, from coordinate 26,690 downwards.
AACGAACCAATCATTTTGCTTGCGTCCATGTCTTGACTGGACGCAAGCAAATTGATTGGTCGAGGCGCAAGTCGATGGCCACTCTACGAGTTCTTCTGCACCGTAGCGATAATATTACCATTCATTCCGAATTCCCATGGTTTGAGCGTCATACATGACGACGGCTCCGTCATCTCGGTCATGATAAATGACGTCGGCCATATAATAATATCGCCACTCATTTCACCTGTGCACCATTTACGCTAAAAACAGCTTCGTCTGACACCTAACCCAAAGAAAGCCCATACAGCCCGGGGGCTTTGATAAAGCGGCAGGGCTTTTAATTAAAAAGCCCGGGCTTCGTGGGCTTTCAAATTACCGGCCTGCCCGGCCGCCTCAATGTCGGCCTGAAAGCCCTCGGGCAAGCCCGGCCCGTTTCGAACACTGAGTGCAACTGGAGTAGTGAACTCTCGAGGAATACTTTGGCGGGTACACTTTGGAGTCATTATGTCTAGAAGGCGTAGATATTCATTCGGTCAGGACTGGGGTATTGTGCGGAGCGAGCGTGAAAGATAACCACGAAGCCTTAAATGTGAACGAGCACTTTGAAATGGAAGTCTACCCTACCACTATGCAGCTGAAGACGGATGCCGACCGCAGCACTAAGGGTGTCTTCGGGCGTGTGGTAATTGTGCAGCTTCCAAAAGGTGGTCAGCATCGCAGGTAAATAGATAGGGTGGGGGCAGAGAATTAAGCTTCTTATCATAATAAAATCATCTGATTCGCCCATCAAGGGGAGATGACGAAGGGTTTGTTTGTTTGTTTGAATCATATTGTATTCGGCCGCTTGCGGCCATGACAATTAACTACTTCTCTCTCCTACTCCTAGCACTTCCCCAGTGTAAACTTCAGGTGTCCCTTCAGCCCTCTTGAGTCCAAAACGCACTGTCCCTATCTCCTTCCCCCCATTCGTCCCCTTAACAAAAAAGAAAAAAACAAAAAAACTCATATATTTTCCACCCTCCTCTACCCTTCTGCCGCATCTCCTTCCCTCACCCCCGTTACTTTTCCCACATCCGTTTCCTTGAGAAACTTCAGTACCGCTTTAACAGCGTCGTCACTGTCAAAAACCTTCGACATAGGAATCCTTGACCTCTCCTTCCACTTGCACTTCTTTTTCAACCTTCTCCACAATTCATCCTGCTGCTGCTCTCATTTCTTGCACCACTTAAACAAGTGGTCTCTGGTTTGCCTTTTGTGTCCACACCACCAACACTCTGGGCTTTCTTTCTTTTTTATGCGTTCCAGAAACACTCCTGTGAGGGCATGCCCCACTTTTAACTGGAGGTACCTTCCTGCAATTCTTTTGTTTGCCTTGTTCAATAGCTCATGCATCCTCCTCTTACTATTCATTCTGTACACCGTTTTTTTGCTGTTGAATCTAGCCTTCCACCACTTCAGTATCTGTCCATTTTGCCTCTGTGACTATTCTCTGCACTCTGGCCATGGACCATCCTTTAAAATCTTCCCTCAGCTCCAAAGCTTGCCCGTCTTCATTTAACGCTGCTTCTTTTGCTGCTTCGTCTGCTTTCTCATTTCCCTCAACTCCTTCGTGGGATGGTACCCACCTGTACTCCACTTTGACCCCCATTCCCGCTAGTCTGTTGTTCAGTTTGACGCTTGCTATTGCCATTGCTTGCCCTGCTCCCACTTGGGTGTGTTGGGTTCTTCGGATGGCGGTCGTCGAGTCTGAGAATATAGTGACCTTGGTGACTTCTTCCCTCTCATTTATATCCGTCGCTTTCCATATTGCCCTATAGATGGCATATACTTCTGCGTCAAACACTTCTTTTTTCTTTCCTAGATAGCTCTTTTCCCATTTCCAACTCCCATTTTCTTTCCATACAACCGAGCTACCCACTTGCTTGTTTTCTAACCTTGATCCATCAGTCCAAAAAATAAGGCCCTCGTCTCATCAGGAAAAAGTCCGACCTGCGTTCAGTGCCTACGTATGTTCCCAACGCACCCAACGCACCCACCGGAACCTGCCCCGTATGTAGGCGACAACCATCGGCAGCATCCCTACCTACGCAACAAGTTGTCACAACAATTTTTAGGATTGGCTTTGCATTTCAGACAGTTATTGTATTTTTCATCACAATAATTCAATAAGTTTGGTTTAAAATAATTTGAATTAATCTATATACGGATATATCCTCACACATCGCTTAAACACCTTGAATACCCAGTCTCGATCCATTTGATGAGAAGAACTGCAAAAGTTAGAAGAGGAGCAGGAGCAGGAGCAGGAGCAGGAGCAGGAGCAGGTCGCACTGACAATGCAGTAAGTTGCGGTAGCATCGTGTCTAGAGTACCCGGTCTAGCTCTACTCGACGAGAGGAATCGTTTGGGCGTATCCACGTTCCGTTCGGAGAAGAACTGCAAAAGTTAGAAGAGGAACTGGAGCAGGAGCAGGAGCAGGAGCAGGAGCAGGAGCAGGAGCAGGAGCAGGACCAGGAGCAGGAGCAGGAGCAGGCGCAGGAGCAGGAGCAGGCGCAGGAGCAGGTCACACTGACAATGCAGTAAGTTGCTGTAGCATCATGTCTAGAGTACCCGGTCTAGCCCTACTCAACAAGCGGAATCGTTTGGGTGTATCCACGTTGGGTTCGGAGAAGAACTGCAAAAGTTAGAAGAGGAGCAGGAGCAGAAGCAGTAGCAGGAGCAGGAGCAGGTCGCACTCACAATGCAGTAAGTTGGTGTAGCATCGAGTCTAGAGTACCCGGTCTAGGCCTACTCAATGAGAGGAATCGTTTGGGCGTATCCACGTTGCGTTCGGAGAAGAACTGCAAAAGACAGAAGAGGAGCACGAGCAGGAGCAGGAGCAGGAGCAGCGAGCAGGGAGCAGGAGATGGGTTAGGATTATGATGAGAGTTTGGGACTTAAGAGAAATTCCCCGGCAGAGCGAAGCAAAAGGGGTAATGATTAAGCGATGGCCTAAGTTGTTCTGACAACCGGGTAAGTTGTTCTTAAGAAAAGTTCTTCCCAACGCACCCACTGATGCAGGGGTTCTTACCACTGTATGCAACGCAAAAGCTGCTTACGTAGGCGTATATGGTGCCTATGTACGCAAAAACTTTTTCCTGATGCTGTTGTCTGTGCGTACTTGAGTGCTGCCTTCTTTTCTTGGATGATAACGTCTGCCATTGCTTTGGTGTCGAATTCTAGTAGGTTGTTGCCTTCCCACCTTCCTTCCACCCCAATGGATCGTCTTAACCTGTCTGCCAGTTGACCCTGTCCCGATAACACCGCTCCCCTCCTTTTCCATCTGGCATTTCCATTAACCTCTTGGCAAATCTTCTGACCCTGTTGTTGAGTAGTGATACTGCCGGTCGTAGGCCCACTTCCTTTACTAGTGGTACTATCGGTGAAGACTGGAACATTCCGGTTATTCTTCTTGCTTGCTCGTTGACTAGCTTCTGAATATCCTGTTTGCGTCCCTGTTGTCCGTCCCACCACAGATGACGAAGGGTGCAGAGATTAAATACCTTACAGTAGGGAGATAGCCTTGTGTAATTTTTTGCGTGCTTCGCGTCATCGACAGCGGAGGTAATTTATCTGTAGGTATAAGGTCATATCATATTGGTAGCCTATGTGATCAGGGATTCGGGCTGTGCATCGTCTTTGCATCATTGGATCCTTGTGTTAACTAGGCTTATCTTTATATCGATTGCCCTGACAACGGGCGATGTGACGTCACTGTGGGGATACATTCTGAACTGTAGTATAAACCATTAATGAGGCCATATGCATCCGCTTCTCGCAATATCGCTATTATCGTCACACAAGCCATAAAGCTTCCATTTACTCGAATAGTGCCATATTCTTGGTATATCCATCGCTACAATTCAATCTACCCCAGAGCGTGGGTTGCGGTTACTCTCTTAGTTAGGAAATGCTCACCTACGTTTTGTGATGGTTTAGGGCTCACCCTCACAGATGGAGGCGGAATGAAGGGGTTTTCTGATTTGAGTAAGATTAAGTGGCGTGAAAATTGGACGATGTATGTATGCATCGATCCTGAGCCATACCCGATCCCGTCATCCATCATCCATAGAGACTAATCAATATACTCCAGTAAGTGTGCCATCATCGCGCCGTACCAGTTATGTACGATTAACTGCTAGAACAGGAGCGTACGTCCGAGTACCCGAGTATCAGTTGACGGACGCGCTATGTTCTGGTTTCGAATTTGGTTATTTCATTTCTTGGCCTGTCGGGATAAGCTAATAAGAGCCAAACATAGACATCTCACGCAACCTGTATGTACTCGTTGTCAAGGTGTGGAGAATCAGCGGCATATGCCACTCGCGTGTATTCGGGCATGGTAGACGAAATCCGGAATGTTGAGCTCCGGGGATTAAATATTAAGCATTCCCGATATCATCCTGGTTGCTGCACCCCGATATCGGAACGCGAATAGTTCCAGTCCCTCGCGGAGTTTAGCCTGGGATTAGTCGACGTCACTCGGTGATGTCTCCAGTGGCGGTGTTAAACTATAGTTCTCAAGTTGTCTGATTGTCTATATACGTGGGGAATGACTTCTCTTATATACTTGTACGTAAGGTGCCATGGTATCATCCCGAGGCCTGCTGATGCCGAGGCGTGGTCATCATGGTGTCCTACGGCTTCACGATGCCTTATGCTATCTCAAGCCCCACTACCAAGTGCCCGCATGGCCGCACCGTCATGGTGAGATGACGTGGGTCAAGTAGTATATAGTAATAGGCGACTCGGGCATCCAACCAACGCCATTTCGGACGCCGAGCCGTAGCTTCGGCCCCAAGTACCCAGGGCCTTAGCCCCGGTATAACACCCGGCATCTACAGCCTGGGTATAATACTCGGGACCTAGTTAGTACCGGTTAAGACATACGGTATTTATACCCTGGTATGATGTTCGGCACCTAGTTAGTGCCTTCTCTATTCTCTGTATAAGTAGACCTTTCTCTCTCTCTTTGTACTTCAGGCTTCGTACCCTGACAATCAGTTTTCTCTTTACATTGCTCTCAACACAAATGAGTATTTTCTTTCAATTCGTTGCTATTACTTAACTGTCGCAACACAATCCTAACCACTTGGGCATAAGTCATCGTTCATAACATCATCCACCCACCACAACTTTATCCGTCTTGGAAGTTATCAACTCTTTCACAAAAATCGCCAACTCCATAATATCAGCTCCTATCATTCGTTAACATCAACTATATCAAATATATACGACACATAAAACAAACAATTAAACCAACTTACCCACACAAATACGCATCAATATCTCCAACATGAAACGAGAAACTTTTCTTGTTGCATCTTCGATATCACACACCAATCCAATCCCCCCCAATTGCTGAAACTTCGCCGTATAGAAAACATTCCACATATCACGTGCATACACTGCAAGTTCCGAACCCAAATCATATGTATACTCTCTATAGCGGAAAACGGTGCGAAGTATACCAATACTCCCTGATTGGCATGGCAAATAATACCAATCTGGCACTTTCTCATTCTGCTTCAATCGCGTCACCAACTCGTTCGCAAATTCCATCGCTTCGTACTGCTGATTCAAATGCTTCAACGGTAGCGTGCCCGATGACGGACTCCATGATTGTACCGGATTCGACATTATCTTTCCTCAATCGTTATCGGCTGTTCTGTTATTGTAGGTACCGATCGTGGTATGTAAAGGACAAGAATCTCGAGAAATAAGGGAATTATATACCAACCACACTCATGGTTACTTTAATCCCTGTCGTTTGCGGAGTTTCTGAGCTGACATCATATGTATGTGGGAACATTAGAAACAGTCCTGTTTAACATGGCACATCCCTGTTGCTAACTAGAAACTCAACTCGCTTGCTATGTGAAATGAAATCACAAGTACACTTTGGACCCCGCCGAGCACGTGTGCACTTACACATGAACCTACATCCATACCCACCATTCGCATTTTGCAAACTCCAGAAGGCCTTTTCAGACGTCCACACCCACTATCCTCCACACTTCCACCCTGAGAAGCCAATCACCCTGCGGTCGAATGCAAGTGTGCACATTCCAAAACCCCAATCAAGATATCGGTCTCCCGAGTCCACTCTCGGCGGAGTTTGGGCGTTAAATTACATCTGCACAGAACTATTGCATAACGTACGTAATTACATTTTTCCCAATTTAATTACCACTGCCACGAATGCTCCTTTTACTTGGGCGTTCTTCACTCCTCGGTCGCTGCCGAACCGTGGGAAACAAAATCAGGGGTATATCGAGTTACTCTGGGACCCGCAAGGCTATGGTGATCACTTCGGATAAGCCGTATCAAGCCCAAACCATTGACGCCATATTTGACCAGTGTTATAATCTCCAGAACCAGACCAGGAAGATGGCACCAGTGGCCGGTGCTCTACAATATATTTAATTCTATATCTCACCATCGAACTGTTGGAACGGTTCGTAGGATACTGTTCCTGCTCAAATTCAGTACATACTGATAGGTTAAGGTTGGATAATTTGTATCGTACAATTAGAAACGACTTCGAAGTGATACTATACGTACTATCCGAACAACCCATCTGGCACACAAAGGAGTGGGTGGGGAAGGGTGGGGAAGCAGGTATAGTGGCTGCAGACTACACGTACGGCGCGTCTCTAAACGCTTCATACCGGGATGTACTGGGAGGAAGAAAAGAATTGATAATAAGATTTACTTTATTATTACTAGCTACGGAGGCGGCTTCGCCGCCTCTGCGGCCAATGATTTGGGTTACTTCCATGTCTTAGCTAAACACAAGCAACCTAATTGGTCGAACCGATAGCCAGGTAAGTTTTGCAAAGAACTTAGAATTAGACTTAGATTTCTCTCGCGAAAGCCTTCGCTCTCCAATTGAGACTCATCGTACCCTGGCACTACAGACGCAGCATTTGCTTACAGACGCAGTATTTGCATCCAGACGTGGCACTGTACGCCACATTTGCATCCAGACGTAGCACTGTATGCAGCATTTGCATTCAAACACAGTACATTGTACAGTCACAGCCTTGACTTACGGCCACAGCAGTCACAGCTTTGATTTACCAGGGCAGTCAATTTATTATTATACTTGATTCCCGAATTTATTGGTAACTATATACAAAAAAATATGGTAGATCGTGGATTAGATACAGGTGTACTTGCAGGTACACTGGGACCCAGGCCTGGTTCTCATCTGGCAGTAGACAATTGAACTTGGCTGGCTCACGGTCAGTGTTCTCAACCGTCCGGTCCGACGGCCGGGGACGGTAGTGCCGTCCGACATCATTGCCAGACGGACGGGACGGCGTCAATGCCGTCCGTCCCGTCCTTACTCAAGACGGACGGAATATCGACCGTCATCCACCGTCATCGGGCGGTTACTGAATATCTTTACACGTGACATCGTGGGTGCAGCAGGGCTTAATCTTTGGAGCAACAGAGTCTGACATGGTACGCATGGAGAAGATGCTCACGGATCTTGCATCACGGTCAGAGTAATCATTCCGTTTTATATATAAGTTTTGTTATGTACACTAAGATCCATGGATATCGGTGGATGACCACCGGGGACGGCTCTTCTCCGTCCCCGGCCGTCCTTTCCGTCCGTCCCCGTCCTGCGTCAAAAAGGCGGCACCGTTTCCGTCCTACCCTCGGACGGACGGCATGACACCGTCCCGTCCCGTCCTGAGTAGTTCCCGGACGGACGGGACGGATGAATTCACTGCTCACGGTTGGCTGCACACGATCGGGCCGGGCTGGCTCTCGTCTGAGTGGAGATGATCAAGCTGGATTGGATCTCGGCTGGCTGGACGCAATCGAGCCGGGCTGTCTCTGTAGTTAGGTTGGAGATGATTGAGCTGGTCTGGTTCTCGGCTGGCTGGATGTAATCGAGCCAGGCCGGCTCTGGGCTGGCTGTAGATGATCAAGCTAGTCTGGATCTCAGCGTGCTGGACGCGATCAAGCTGGTCTGGCTCTCGGCTGACTGGACGCAATCGAGCCAGGCTGGCTCTCGACTGACTGGTGACGATCGAGCTGGGCTGTTAGCATTGCAAATAAACAGAGTGACCGGGACAGAGAGAGAGAAGTATCATACAGTTGAACTTAGAACTTAGAACTTAGAACTTAGAGTGCAAATAAGTTTCGGTTGAATGTAAGGGGGTGGAAAAGGGGGTCAGCCAAAAAAAGCAGATTAACTGTGCTGCGAACTCTATATCCCACCTCGCACAACACATATGCAGTGCTTGATATGATATCGGCAGAGATTATCGAGCTAGACTGGATCTCCGCTGACTGGAAGAGATCAAGCCGAGCAGGCTCTTGGCCGGCTGGAGATGATCGAGCTGGGCAGGCTCTCCGCTGGCTGGACATGATCGAGCTGGTCTGGCTCTTGGCTGGCTGTACGGTCGAGCTGGGCTGGTTCTTGACTGGCTGGACGCGATCGAGCTGGGCTGGCTGGTGGTGATTGAGTGAAGTTGGGTAGGTGTTGGCGGCTGTTGATCAAGCAAAGCGGGCTGGTGGGGATCGACCAAAGGTAGGTAGGAGATGATCCAGCTGGTCTGGATCCCGGCTGGTTGGACGCGATCGAACCGACCTGGACGCAAGAATTAGCATTTCAATCAGGTGTGCTCGGAGGTTCACTTGGAGGAGCACTTGGAACTGCACTTCGAGCTGGGGAGGGTGCGTTGGATATAGGTAGACTGGAGACGTTCGAGCTGGGCTGGCTCTTGACTGGCTGGACGTGATCAAGCCGGGCTGGCTTCTGGCTTGCTGGAGATGATCGAGCTGGACTGCATCTCGGCTGGCTGGACACGATAGAGCCTGGCTGGCTCTCGGCTGGCTGCAGATGATCGAGCTAGATTGGATATCGGCTGGCTTGATGCAATCGAGCCGGGCTGGCTCTGTGTAGATTGGAGATGATCGAGCTGGCCTGGTTCTCGGCTGCCTGGACGTGATCGAGCCAGGCTGGGTGTGGGCTGGCTGTAGATGATCGAGCTGATCTGGCTCTCAGCTGGCTGGACGCGATCAGGTTGGTCTGGCTGTCCGCTGACTGGAACCAATCGCGCCAGGCTGCTGGCTGGAGACTGGCTGGAGACGGTCGAGCTGGGCTGTTAGCATTGCAAATAAAGAGTGTGACCGGGACAAAGTGAGAGAAGTATCATACAGTTGAACTTAGAACTTAGAACTTAGAGTGCAAATACGGTTGAAAGTAAGGGGGGTCAGGCAAAAAAAAGCAGGCTGCCGGGATTAACTGTGCTGCGAACTCTATATTACAGCTCGCACAACCCATTCGCAGTGCTTGACATGGTATCGGCGGAGATTATCGAGCCGGACTGGATCTCCGCTGGCTGGACGTGATCGAGCCAGGCTGGCTAGAGGCTGGCTGGAGGTGATCAAGCCGAGCTGGCTGGAGGCTGGCTGGAGATGATCGAGCTGGGGAGGCTCTCCGCTGGCTGGACATGATCGAGTCGGTCTGGCTGGAGGCTGGCTGTACGGTCGAGCTGGGCTGGCTCTTGACTGGCTGGACGCGATCGAGCCGGGCTGGCTCCCGGCTGGCTGGTGGTGATTGAGCAAAGTTGGGTAAGTGTTGGCGGCTGTTGATCAAGCAGAGCGGGCTGGTGGTGATCGAGTAAAGGTAATAGGAGCTGGCGAGTGAAGATGGTGGTGATTGAGCGAAGCTTGGTAGGGGATGGCGGCTTTTGATCAAGCGATGCTGCCTGGTGGTGAGCGAGTGAAACTGGGTAGAACTGGCGATTGTTAATCGAGAGAAGATGGCGGTGATTGCTAGAAGATGGCAGTTGTTGACCGAATGAAGATGGTGGTGATCATTCCAAGCTGGGCAGGATGTGGTGGTTTATGATCGAGCGAAGCTGGCTGGTGGTGAGCGAGAGAAGGTATATACAACGGAGGAGCAGGCTCAGAGCACACACAATGAAAAAAGCGGCGAAGCAGGATAAGCGCATGGCATGCTGAAGTTCATATGCCCGCCACGAACGAAGCACGAACGACATTAAGCCACCGACGACATTATGAAACTCGACATCGTCGATTCAGTGACAATCACGATGCACCGTTCCAAAACTATCCGAGATGAGCAAGTGCAGCTATTCTCATTACGTCAATCGTTTCAATCTGGGCCGGAATAGGGATCACACGAACGATAGGCGGGCGACGATTATGCGTCGCTACTGCATGTTCACAAATTTAGGCTGAAGCTAAATCCACCAAGAACGTCGATCCGGCGACAAACATGATGTACGGTTCGAAAGCCTCCGCTACTACATGTTGACAATTTTAGGCTGAAGATAAATCCACCAAAAACGTCGATCCAGCGACACACACGGTGTACGGTTCGAAAGCCATCAGGATTATCTAACCGTGATAAGCAAGTATAGATATTCTCATAACCTCCAGACGTTTCAAAGTGGACTGGAAACAGTGACTGAACGAATGATGCGCGAACGACGATTATCCTCCGCTACTGCTTTTTGAAAATTTTAGGCTGAAGCTAAATCAATCAAGAACCCCATAGCGGCACAAGCGAGAAGAAGGTAATGATCAATACGCAACATTGAGTATTAACTACGAAATGAAGGGTAGCGGACAAAAGATGCCATGAATACAGGCGCAGTGATCGTAATTGACGCCTCATGACACCGCAGAGTATACGTTATTGACACCACAGTGTATATGATAGTGACGGTGGAGTTGCGGCTCTAGCAAGCTAGGTAGATGTGTGACGTCGAGCAGATTCTGTACGACATGAAGACCAATCAGAGGCGACAAACTCGTGAGCCTCAAATAGCCTAAACGGAAACGTGTTTCTGCGCCAATCAGAATGCTTCGTGATGACCTTGCATGAAGAGAACGGTGTGTATAACTCATTAATGATTGAGTTGCAACCTTGATCCATCACTAGCTAGAGAGAAAGAGTCAAGGTGCGGGATAATTTTAATCCCTGTCGCGGAATACGGCTCGTTTCCGAGGATCCCATTTAGAGTACATACAATCCCAACGGCAGGACGGAACTTACCGCAAGCCTTAAGAAATTCGGGCTTTTATGCCGGATGTTCGGCAGGTGCCGAAAGTTTAACCTTGAGCTGCAACTACAGTCACATATCCGAGTGAGCGAACCCTACCTCCTATGCTTTTACCTGTTGTACCGGCCCAATTGGCACTCGTTTCTCGCCTCTTTCGTTTAGTTTGTGGACGGCTATGTTTTCGCTGGGGCTAGACAGCACTACCGTATTTAAAACCGTCTGTAGACTATCGTTCGTTTCATCTTCTCGTATTGTGTTTGTGAGCACCGACGAGCTTTCGTCCATCTGCCCTCGAGCTATTCTGCCGCCGCCTCCTCCGGAACCCACTCTTTGCTGTGCCCTTCGGCCTCGCACTCACCCTCCGCTACGTGGAAGATTCCATGGACGACCCCGCCTACTCCCATCTTCGAAACCCGGCACTTTTGTCGATTCCCCCGCGGGCCCGATTGAAAGGTTCTTCGCCGGTTCTTCCACCCTACCTCCTCTTTGGTGACGAAGCCTTCGGCACGGCAACCCGATGAAAACATAGCAGAAGTCTTTCGGGGATGGGTATGGGGTGAATCTCGGAGACTTTGGGGCAGACGTTGGTTGGAGGCACCATGAGAGCACCGCATAGGTTCCGCGTGGTGCTGTTACCGGACTGACCAAGGTGCTGGGCATTCACGCACAGACCCATACCTGCGCCTAATAGGTGTTGTCGAATGAAGATGCTCCAGCCGGTTCCAGTACAGACTTCCGACGAACCCGGCACGTTTGTACACATTCTCTCCACACGCCAGACGCCTTAATCGATGGCCGTTGCGACAGCAGCACATGGTATGTTCGGGATAATCCAGACCGCCGGTGGTACCTAAGAAAGTGATGCTACAGAGATGCCACGCCCCGTGGAGACGTAGGCAACCGAGACGCTTTCCCGGTGTGAATCGTAGGGATAACAGTGGTGGTGGGGATCGGAGGATCTTGGATAGGGTTTTTAGAGTGCATAATCACGTGTCGTTGGGTTAGGGTTGGTCAGCGTGTAGTTTAAGGCAACGTGCTATCTAGACTTAGACAATCAATCGATTCAACAGAGAGAGTCGATTCAACATGAAGAGAGGGAAAGGTCTACTTATATAGAGCATAGAAAAAGCATCTGCTAGGTGCCGAACATCATACCCTGGTATCAGCCAAGCGCCGTCTGTGTCATACACCCGAAAATACTCCAGGCCGAAGCTACGGCTCGAGGTCCGAGATGACGTTGACTGGATGCCCGAGTTACACAAGTTTTTTTTGGACTTTGTTAAACTTGCGTACCTGCCCTAATAATGAAATACGTTGATAGTACCCAGTGCCTAGCCAACCAGGTTAACCGCTGCACCCATTCCCCGAGTGCGCTTTCAATGTCGTACGAGTTTATGGTTCTAGCCAATCTCATTGTTCAACGTCAGCAGTGGCCTATGCATGCACGCGATCGGCTGGAAATATTTCTCAATCCAATCATGCCTAAGCAGGCTCAACTCCGACGTAAATAGTAACTCATTCTGTCAGTGTCAGCTTATGTGCTAGCGAAGAAAAAGATCGGGGAAGTAGAATAAGAGATCCCCAGCTTCACTTTCGCAAGGAATAACCCACTTTCCCGATCACCCTCATCCCTGACCCACCCACTGGAAAAATCATGTCTACACCGCCGCAAGAACGTGGGTTGCGACTCTTATCACTCGGTCAGTCAAACCGCATCATTAGTTCAGCTGTGAGCGAGCTAACCAAGTGCAGATGGAGGCGGCATCGGAGCTTCTCATCCTTCACGAGCTTCCAACATAAGCTAAACCTACCGGAACTCCCACGTCCATATCAGTACTTTGACCTCATCGGTGGAACTTCTACAGGAGGGTCTGAACCCACTTCGTTTCATTAATATCCTTAGCTAAGCGACAATGATTGGGCTTATTGCAATCATGCTCGGCCAACTCAGAATGTCCACCGATGACCCATTGGACGAGTACACACAGTTGGTGGGGTATGTATTCGGGAGAGGAAATGGACATTCCAGGATGGACTTTTCAAGGCGGCTAGACTTGAGGAAGTAATCAAGAGGATTGTGGAGAAATATGGAGGAGACGGTGATACGGGGACATACTTGATCGACGTGACGACAGTTCTTGCAAGAGGTGAGCTGAATGTCATTATTATGTCTCCAACTCAAGATAGCATTCCTTAGTTTCGTTTGTGCAGTCGCGGCCAAGAATATCGGCTCTCCAACGCTCTTCTGTGTCTTCCGGGACTCGCAGGCAGCCACCCGACGGACGGAGCACCTGGAGCCGGGCCCAGGGCAGCCACTAGCCAGATGAATTAACTGCAACGCAAGAACCCTTCGCGAAAGAGGGATCGAAACAGAGATCCACTGGGTTCCAGACACACCGACATCCCCGGGAATAAAAAGGCCGATCGCTAAGCGAACCAGGCCCGAAAAGGCCGTGGAGCAAGCACGCTACGAGAACAGGTATACACCTCGGCGGCGAATAGAACCAGGCGAATCTCCGAAAGAAGATCGGCGGCGAAAGCACAGTGGGAGGCTGACAAATGCAGCCAGCACTGCGGCTACAGACTGAAGGGCAAGGCCGGAAGCAAGAGATCAATTCCAATGACTAGTGTGAAGTCGCTAGCAGCGAGGTTCTACCGACTACAGTGCGGGCATACACCAGTGGGCACGTACTTAAAACGATTCGGAAACCGAGACGACGACAAGTGCTGGTGGTGCAGAAGCGGAGGCGGAGCAGTGCAGACGCGAGAGTATCTCTTCCGCCACTGCAACCGGTGGAAAGACCAGCAGAAAATGCTCTGGAAAGCGGTGGGGGTTGGAACGCAGGCAGATGCTGGCACGTGCAGATCTCAGAGCTGTTCTTTATGGAGAATTGCAACCAAGCGGTGATGGACTTCCTGCCAGCTCTGATGTTGGGAAGTTCCCACCCAAGTGAGTGGTGTATGGAGGCAGCCAATCACTTTGCCTGCATCCATGTCTTAGCTGGAGGCAAGCAACCAGATTGGTCGAGCCGATAGCCGGGTAAATCAGCGGAGGCACGGAGTTCAGGTGCGGAGTTCGGGTGTGGAAATCGGCGCTCTCTCTCTTTTCTCTTTTCCTTTGTCTTGCGGAGGCGGTCAATCTTTTACGCTTTTTCTTTTGTACGGATTGGGGGGAAGCGGAAAAACTCAGATTTGCCTGAAATTTTGTGAAAGGTTTAAAGCGAGGTGAGTTCTTCACTAATATTGATGATTGGGCGGTCCTAACTTTAGTCAAGGTTCTGGGAGTCTTTTGGATTGATGCAACAAGCGATGACACGGCCGAAGAGAGTTTTAGCGTAATTGCTTAGTTACAAATTGAGAAAACGCCGGCTGCACTAAAGCAGTATTTATCGATATCTGAAAAACAATGGTTGCTTATATTTGATAATGCAGACAATCCTGATATTGACATTTCCAAGCATTTCCCATGAGGCGGGAATGTTCTTATCACCAGCTGAAACCCGAACTGCGCAAGCGGCCGAATACAGTATGATTCAAACAACCCGAACTGTACGGAGTATGCACCCGAGAGCGATTCCCATTTTGAAATCGAAAGGATAGAACTTGAGGAGGCTATCAGTTTGTTACTCAAGGTTGCACACACTGATGCTGTTGGAGCGGTTTGTTAAGTTCGTCATCACGTGGTTTGGGTTAGGTTTTAGCGCAGAGCCGCTTGGATTTAAGTTCTTGCTACGTGTCATTTAGATTTAGACAGTCGAGAGAGAAAGTTCGGTACAACAGGTTATGAGCCCTTGCGCGACCACGATTTAGACGACGGTCTCGAAGCGAAGCGATAGAGCTTAGACGAATTCGATTTAGATCTGGAATTGCGGCATTATCGACACGGTCGGAGGAGTGGTAGTCAGAACCCACGGTTTCACTCGACACGTAACGAAGATGGCCGAATCCACAGCGATCACGATTAAGAAGTTTGATGGTACCGACTACAAGAGCTGGTGTACGGAAATCGAGATACTCTTGGAACAGAAGCAGGTTTTGGGAATCGTCGATGGTACAGAGGAAGCGCCAGAGAACAAGAAATCGGAAGAGTACAAAGCATGGAAGAAGCAGCACGGAGTAGCGCGTTCGACCATTCTCCTCGCGATGGAGAGGCCATTGCAGCAACAGTATGGTGTTCAGAAGGATGCGAAGGCGCTGTGGGATCAGCTTATGGAGGACTACAAGTCGAAGGTCAAGCTGAATGTGTGGTCTCTGCGCGATGAGATGTCAGCTGTGAAGTTGAGCGATTGCGAAAATGTTCAGGAGTACGCATCGACGATCCAGGGGTATGTGAACGACTTCAACCTCTGTGCAGATAGTTCGACTAGTACAATGCCGAAGAGCGAGCACACCTATTACCTTACGAAAGGGATACCGAAGGACGATAGTTGGAGGTTTTTCACCCAGTTGATGTACGACAAGATTGATTCACTGGCCGATAAACCGGAAGAGGTGATTACGAAGATGAAAGCCCATGAAGCGCGGCTAAAGCAGGAAGACAATTCGGATGCCAACGAGGTACTGTTTACGAAGCCGAAGAAGACAAGCGAGAAACGGGCCAAAAGCGATAAGCGGAAGCAATCTCAGAAGAAGAGTGATAGCGATGACAGTGGTTCAGAGAATGAGAGCATCGTCGCACCAGTTGGAAGGATCGGGAATGCTACGAATGCCATGAGCTTGGCCATATTGCACCGTTTTGTCCGAAGAGGAAAGCAGCAGCGACAAATACGACGACAACTGAAAACTTTGGATGACAGGCTCGGCTGCTGGGAATGTTCCATCCAAGAGAGCTGGTACATGGATTCAGCCACGACCTCTCACATTTGTGGAGATCGGCAGATGTTTATTCCCGTAAGTACACGGCATACAGTAAGGAAGAAGAGCGGGAAATTCGTGACTTTGCAGGAAGAGTTGCAGGCATAGCCATTGGGTATGGAGATGTGCGGTTAAGGTTGAGGCTACCTGGAAGCCGAGTACATGAAGTTATAGTGAGGAACGTCTTACATGTGGATGGAGCACACAACACGCTCTCACAATCACGGCTGATGGATCGAGGCTTGCGGATTGTTTCAGTCAATGGTTTTGGGATGAAGATTTATGAGAAAGCAGTGGGTAATGGTTATCGTGGAGGACGATATGGGAAGATTGTTGCGGTGGCACCTCAGGTTGGTGGAATGTTTCGACTTGATATAGTGAAGGAGTAAGTGAATTCTTGCTCGGCAGAGAAGGAGGAGTAGATGAGAGGAGTGAGTGGATTCTCGCTCGACAAGAAAGCTTTTGGAGGATGTTCGTTTTGGAGGAGCTCTGGGCGCAGTTGAAGGTTTCGGAGGTGCGGCAAGGTACGATTTGGAGGAGCTGCGGTTTATCGTTTGGGAGAGCTTTTGCTTGGAAGGTTGGGATGGTTTTCTATTTGTTTCTTTGTTTTTTTGATGGTTTAGGATTTACGGACGTGATAACGCCCTGGAGGAGTGTTGGAGCGGTTTGTTAAGTTCGTCATCACGTGGTTTGGGTTAGGTTTTAGCGCAGAGCCGCTTGGATTTAAGTTCTTGCTACGTGTCATTTAGATTTAGACAGTCGAGAGAGAAAGTTCGGTACAACAGATGCATCCGATGATTTACGAGCCGATACCGGACAACTTGTCGATGATCTTGGATTCCTGGCCCTGGAAATCGATCAGGCAGGATCGTACATAACCATAAGGAAATGCACACTTAACGAATACAGGGAAATGTTCCGAAATCGCCGAGACAGAAACAAATTGCTGCGAGAACGTCTTTCCAAGCAAAGATTCAGCAGTTACCAGTCAACAGACAAACCCTGTGGCTTCAGAGATACTCCAACTCTTTTCATACCTCCGCTATGCACAAATACTATCAGTGCTCCTAAGCGGCACGGCCGGCCGCCCGGCTTTTTAGCGGCCTGCAGACCCGGCCGGCCCGGCCTCCATTCTGAAAGCCTGTGCTAGCGGCGGCTTTCCACCCGGCCTGGCCGCTTAGGATCACTGAATACTACGTGAAATCTTCAGGCGGGCAAGTGGCCGCGTTCATAACACGCGCACGAGAGACAATCCCTTAGATACAAAATGGACTACGTCACGAGTATCCAAGGAAATATATGACTTACTCTCTGCCAGGATGGGTGAGAACAGCGAAGAATGGGACGAAGATATCTTTGAGCGAGCAATTGATGCTCTTCAATCCTTTTCTCTCGTCAAACGTGAGAGATACACAGGCCAAGCCATTTACACGCTCCATCCATTGGTGAGCTCATGGACTCGAGAGAGGCCTCCAGATGCCGACCAACATCCGCTCCAACAGGCCAAGTCCGCATATTGAACCGGTCTATTCAATCAACTTTTGGGCGGTCAGATACAGACATTCTATTTCAGCGCAAACTATTCGCTCATGTCGAAACGTGTTGTGAACATTTCCCATTGTATTTTGTCTGCAACCAGGCGACAGAGCTGGGTGTTCTTCTGGAGATGGCAAACTTCGCGGTAGTTTATAGCGCATTCGGCTTGTGGAATAAATGCGAGAAGCTGGAGGTGTAGGTCTTGGAGACGAGGAAGAGGGTGCTCGGCTTAGAGCATCCAGATACTTTGCTCAGCATGGGCAACCTCGCATCGACATATTGGAACCAGGGGCGGTTGAAGGAGGCCGAGGAGCTGGGAGTGCAGGTCTTGGAGATGAGAAAGAGGGTGCTTAGCTAGGAGCATCCGGATATCTTGCAATCAATTCATAATTTAGCTTTTACGTATAAGTCACAAGACCGTATCAATGAAGCCATTGCATCAATGGCTAAGGTAGCACCTCTTCGTTCTCGAATTCGCGGCGAAGACCATTGGGACACAGTTATCAGTGGGTACATTGGCAAGGTGGAGAGTTGCTGAAAGGCCATCTCTGTAAGAACTATCGTATGTGTCCACCAGTAATTACTCTCTATCAAACATTGAACTAACTGTACCTACGCTGTATTTGTACAGGTCGCTGCGGTTGATAATTCAAGCATCTCGGAGTTGACGCTACCACGTCCCCTAATCCACCACTACCCTTGTGGATCTGTCACGTTGCTCTATGGATTGTTTTTTGCCTAATTATTCGCACACGTGCACGATATTGAAGGTTAAGGGGCAGGTGTATGTGAATGTGAGGAGCGGAACGTTATGAGAACATTTGTCGGTGATTGTGGAAGCCATGTTTTTTGTTGTCATTGACAATCTTGAGTTGTCGGTCTTGGTAGCGAAGTGAATACTTGTTGAAGCGACTCTCTCTGTTTAATCGATTGATTGTTTCGACCAGTGTTCCGAAGCGGTCAGTCCGGTCAGATCTGAGCATGATCTGTGCCGGTCTGTGCCAAGGCCGGCCACAAAAATTTCGACCCAGGCCGGCCGCCAATCTGGCAGATTTGATCTGACCGGACTGCAGATATCTGGCGGCCGATGGTGCTACTAGCTAATGCAAAACATTGTGGTTCAAAATCTTTAAAAAAATAAAAGAAACTCGTTAACTACAAATATTGTTAACCATCAATGTGACAATGTCCTCCACCACTATTTCTCTAACACAAACACAGTCACTTCTTATGCGCGAATATGGACTTGCCGCTTCTCCAAGGCCTTGAGCAGTTCATCCACCTCACGGACCTCATCGACTCAGTTTCCTAGTAACTATCAGTGTAATCGAAGTTCTCATGAGTGGTAAACTCATCGAAGTTCTCATCTGGAACGGTGCTAGCAAAGAACATATTGTAGTGAATCGATGAGCAGTGTTAATCTCTTGATGAAAACCAAATCCAGCTGGGGAATCGCCAGGCTTTTTATTCCGTATCCAAAATACGTTGGTGTACTTAAAACCGCCAGATTTGGCAGATATTGGCAGCTATATGCAGGCTAGCGAAGGTCTATACAGGCTGAAGAGGGTCTTCAATGCAGACCAACGCAGACATATGCAGATATATGCAGTAATAGTGTGCTTCGCAGCAATTATTTGTTTAACCTTGCCCAATCTAAAGATTTATGTAGGCTTCTGCAGATTTATGCAGGCTTCTGCAGGCCACGTAATATCCCACCCAAATCTGTAGATATCTGCAGGTCGACCCAGGTTTCATGGGAGATGGCCTGGGCCGGCCCAGGTCAGTGGCGGCCGTCATTTGGGTGGCCTGTATCTGACCGGTCTACGGATCTGCAGTCCGGCCGGCGGCCGGCCTGACCGCTTCGGAACACTGGTTTCGACTGTGTGTTGTATAGCAAGAAAGGAAATATGCAACAAAATCAGCAGTCCGGACTAAGCCGGTCCGAAGGTTTGGATGGGACTAATTCACCCTGTCCAAGGTGAGGCAGTGGTTGCAGAGCACAGAGATTGCAGGATTTTGCATGTGGTTTGGAGTATTTCGTTTTGGGCGGAATCTGGGAAAATCCGGAGCACTTTCTTCCTGGCAGGGGAAACTTTGGGGGACTCGCCACATTTGGAGTTGATCTCTTGGTGTTGGTACATGTTAGCAGCGAACCTAAGCTGCCCCACCTGGCCTTATCATCGCTAGCGCAGGCCGAAAATTGTAGGCCGCTACATCGCACTAGCGGGCCGGGCCGGCAGCCAAGGTTGTATAGATCCCTATAAGTGCAGGAGATATCCGCATGTGGCTTGGCTCGTCCTGACATCTCCAAAGCCGGGAAGTCGGCTGGGACGCTTAAGAACTCTGCGTGCAAACGAATTGAGCCCCTTCGCGAACAGAGCGCCTCCTAATTCCCATCTTGTAGTAACCATTTGCGCTATTTCTGGCATATTCTGTACCGATCACACGACCGATCACACAAATACCTTTGGGCATTAGAGCCATGCGATAACCCTGTTGATCAATAACGTTCCCGCAACCTCCACACCACTACCAAGCACGACACGGTCGAATTCAGAACCCAGCGGTGTCCAACTACGCTATATCACTCACTATTATGCCAATCGTAAGTGTTGTTGTAAGGCTCAGAACAAGTCACTGGCACAACATACATTGATTCTCACTCTACTCCCCTACATGATTTCTCACTCTTACCACCAACCACTTCAGCCACGCCCCGCCACACCCACTCGCCACTCCGATCGCCACCAGAATATCTGTCATATTGGAAATGAAGTTGATAATTTGGGCTGCCACTTGAAGTAGTCCAGTAACTGACAAATAATATCCATTGTGGAAGGTGTTTGAATGTTGAACTTTGGCAAATAAATGCACGGTAGAACGGATAATATTATCATAACAAAGTTCTTTAGTCCATGCCGGGGTAGTCGCAAAAAACAAGGTGCTCAAACCATGCGGACAGACCTGCATGCTGAAAATTTGTTTATTCATACTGTATTCACTCTAACTAGAGTATGACAGATAATTCCATTTTTCCCCGGCACTTCCGTGGTGTGAGCCCGTTGTGTCCGCCAAGCCCTCTTTGCATCCAAGTTGTACCCCAGTCGGGTCTATTATTTGTCTGCATCTTCGCTTATTGGACTGCAGCCATCCAATCTAATTGTCAACTAGGCATCCACTAGGCATCCACCGCAGCCCACCATAGCAAGTGCATTGGCGAGTAGATGCGTGGACTCTGAAGCTGCAGCAAGTGTCGCAACGATCATCCCCACCACTCCAACCAGCCCAGATGACAATCAACTAATAATATACCCAGATGTAAAAACTGGGTTCATTCTGTATGTAGTATGATGTCCCTCGGCTGCATGCCCACCGGTTGCGCACAACCCATAGCCTGTTCAGGGTATCAGTGGCAGTGTTTCTCATCAGCAATGATACAGGCGGAAAGCCAATGAAAGCCCGCACGTGATCTGAGGTGTTGGCGCACACAGTTTTAGTCCGTATTAAGATTACGGCAGTTGAAAGAAAGTATCTTGGTTGGCTGGGCTGGGCAGCAGCCTGGTGCTTAGTAGTATGAACAACGAGTTCTAACTTGGAAGGGTATCCTGTTCAAACCTCGTCCTTATTATTGGCAAGAGGCGTTTTCATCAGTTTGCTGCGATGCTATCACCCAGATTTTTAACAGCCTTCTCTGTCCCCAACTCAAACACAAATTGCAGGGATTATATGACAGGGAATGGATTCGATCGATGTTATTAGATAGTGGCTTGGGCTTCTTTAAGATTCGGCCTTGGATCGATTAACTTTATCAATTCCTTCAACTTCGAAAGTCAATAGTCAAGCGCCGCATTGGCATACAGTCACCTGGGGGGTGACAGCGCGCAGGGTGTGACAGCGTTTTTTGTTTTGTCACAGCAAAATATTTGATTTTTTAGTTAGTTTTGGTGGCGTGCGCTTTCACACCCTACGTGCCGTTACACCCCAAGTGACTCTATTTCCTCTCCAATCAAATTAATTTGTTGTGCTGGGTGGGGCACCACATTTTATGTTCAGCTTGCACGGTGTCCGCATCAAACCTGCTTTTGGGAATAGGGGTGTCTATACTTTGTTAATAAAATTCGTTTTTATGCTCTTGCCACTTCCAGCCGTTTCAGCCGCACAAGTACTAGTCCATGCACAATATATATCTAAGTCGACGGTTCACGTTCGCACATAAGACTTCTATGTTGTCTTTAGTTGTTTGCTGCTTAAACACAACTCGACCAAATTCCCCCTCTGATCGAGCAAATTTCATCGCTTTCCAACACCATGGCTGAATGGTACACCCACTTAGCCGTAGCTCTGCTTGCGGGAGTTTGGCTTTACTGGGTGGGGTTAGGTTTAGCACGTAGGGATTCCTCCCATCCATATCCGAACAATCAGCGAGCTGGTCTAGAGTTCACTACCCCGCATACACAAACTGCGCCCGCCGGATCCCAAGGCGATACGTCACACAGCACCCAATCAGATTCAAGTCAACAGGCCGTAAATACGAACCCTAGGTCTCGGAAAGGAAAGCGCTATCAGCTACTTGATGCTTCACAATCATTAGAAAGCTCTAAGCCTGACAAGAATACTGAAAGTGGTATTCATCCCGTCGGTACTAGCGAACCACAATCGAACGAACCCACAAGCTCAAATCCGCGACCCAAATGTTTTCGGATATCCGGTGTTCCTTCAACTTGGGATGAGAATGATCTCTTTAACGCTCTTCACGCCATTGTCCCATCCCTTACGCGTCAGGATTTTCGGCCAACGCTCTACCCGGCGTGTTGCAGATCCACTCAAACAGCATTGGTCAACTTGGATCCTTGTACCAAACACTTACAGCAACAGAACCATCTGGCGGTCTCGGAATCGCCCAGCAAGACTTACCTTCAGATCGACAGTGATTTTTATAACCTAACGCCATTAAACGTCCCCATGGGCGAAGTAGTTGCTGAGTTAGTTATTCGCGCCCCCCAAAGCCACACGCACATACTGATTTTAGGATTGTTGTAGTGTCATTGCGGTGACTGGCCTAGCAGGCCATGCATATGGGTCATGGAGGAGCCGAAAAACTGATCAAATGTGGCTAAAAGACTTGCTACCGCAGGATATTCACAATATTCGGATCATGTCATACGGTTACGACAGCAGTCTTGTTGGAGACCGTAAAGCCGAAAACAGGCTGCTGGATTACCAAAGGTTTTTTGTCCAGGAGATTGAAAATTCTAGGAGCTCGGATAAGGTGAGTGCGTTGGTACGGGTGGTTATATTGCATGTGCTGACGGAATTTTATGAAGAAATACCGACCGATCATATTCATCGGTCACAGTCTTGGTGGCATTCTCATTTTGCAAGTAGGTTATTGTACCTTCGGAAACCCATATTAAACTCACACACCACTCTTAGGCATTGATCGAGGCTAGACGTAATCCATCTCATAAGCATATTTTAGATTCAACTCATTCTATTGTCTTTTTTGGGACTCCACATCAGGGCATGCGTACCCGTGATTTAGAAGAGATGGTGGATGAGGAGTCTGATAGCTACGAGACGTCAAAGCATAACCTACTTCGACAATTGAGGCAAGGATCTGAATTTCTTGAAAATCAAAAGGAAGAACTCAGCTATATTTGGGAGAAGTATAAGCCAAAAATTATCAGCTTTTATGAGACAGTACAGACGCCGACTGTAAAAATGGTAGGGTTCCATCTAAGCTTAGTTCAGGTGAACAACCACTAACTTTTTCCAGTCGAATTCGGGCACTTATGAAAGAGATGGTAAAGAGTCTGAAATGGTCAGCCGGTTTTCCGCGCAACTATATATACCAACCGAACAGCGTATTCCGGTGGAGGAAAACCATACCAATATGGTCAAGTTCGCCTCAGCAGAGAATCGAACTTATCAAACTGTAGCTCGATATCTGAAAGAGTGGGTGGAGAGTATTGGCGAGTCCTGTGGTATGTAGAGGTTCTATTATAGCTGCAGCAGAAAAATGCTGATACCTACCGTACAACAGCAACAAAAAAGATTGAAAACTTTCGAAGTACGTACCTCTTCTAGACATATTTATTGTAGTAATTCGCGACTAATAACCCGAAATCAGAATCCCAGGAATACATCGACTGCCGGAAAAGTTTGAAGCCTTCAGACCACAAAAGTTACCGTGATGAAGTCTGGCTGAGAAGACATGAAAACACCTGCACCTGGGTCCTGGAGGACCCGCGTTACAGAAAATGGGCTCAGAAAGACGGCCAGACAATTCTTTGGATCTCTGGAGGTCCAGGCTGTGGCAAGAGTGTATTATCGTCATTTCTGACCAAGGAAATTACTCATGGGAAAACCAACCAGCAATGCATGGCTTATTTCTTCTGCGACGACAAGGATGAACGATTAAGAACCGCTCACGCCATCTTGGTGGATGTACTTACACAGCTTTTGGATCAAATACCTGATTTTATGATGCATTTTTTGGCTGAACCTGATTACACCACGAACGAGGAGAAAACTTCATGGAGTTTCGGTATGCTCTGGAGAGTCTTTGAACGAATAATAAATGATACCCGTGGTCGTCAGTTGTATATTCTAATTGATGCTTTGGGTATTCACCCCTGAACCAATATAAACATGTGTGTACTACTAACTCACAAACGTAGATGAGTGTGAAGAAGGATCGTGCACAAATCTCTTGAAACAGCTGCAACATCTCTTGAGTGAGGCCACCACGACCACACGACCTATTAAGATCATTCTTACCAGCCGCCCACACATACCCGTGACATCCAATTTATCGGATGTCATTGAAATGCCATTGGCAGCTAAAAACTTGAAAAGCGATATAACAGCATTCGTCCAAGCCGAAGTTCAGAAACAGCCGCAGTTTGCAGGTAGTCTCGGTGAGGAAGTGCAAGAGGCTCTTATACATGGCTCAAATGGAATGTTTCTCTGGGTTTCCCTAATATTGGAAGATCTCAAAAAGTCCACAAACACAACACCCCGGGCTATAAGGAAGGCGCTCAAAACGTTACCGTCTGACCTTTCAGGTGTATATATGAATATCTTGCGCAAGATACGAACAGAAGACCAAATAACTGCCCAAAGCATTCTTCAATGGGTGGTATGGGCCATACGTCCCTTGACCTTGCAAGAGTTGAGAATAGCTATTGCTATACTACCCGAACACACTTCCATGTCTTCGATGTGGGATGACATGCATGCAGACTTGACGCAGGTTCTTCGGGTAATTTTTGGACCTATGCTCAGAATCGAAGATAATAATACTGTTCACCTTGTTCATCAGTCAGTCAAAGACTTTCTGAGTAACATGAATACTCCGATAGAAAGCGATTTATCTGACTATATGCGACCAGCTTTTGATCTCTCTTCTATAGAATCCAACCTGCAACTTGCTAAATCCTGTTTAACTTATCTGTGCTTCGATGAATGTGAAGATGGTCCAACCAATCACCAATACCGGGAGCAGGACGGTTTTGATCAGGATATCTCAGTTCGACAAAAAAACCTTCCGTTTCTACACTACTCCGCAACTCATTGGCCTGAACACACAAGAAAGGCCGAGCTAAGTGGTGAATATCAGGTTTTGTATCACCTTTTCCGGAAACTAGCAGAGTCCCTATCGAAAATGAATCTCGCCTACCAAATATTCACGTTCTCGTGCGGGGAGAGATATCAGAAAACATTACCGCTTCAAATTGCGTCATCTCTGGGACTTGTCGTATTCACTGAACAGCTTTTGGATTACGGCACAGACATCAACGCTCAGGGCGGCCGATATGGTAATGCACTCCAGGCAGCCGCAGCCGAAGGACATGTTGCTATAGTTCTACTGCTGTCCGCCCATGCAGACATCCAAATCAACAAGCGCATCGTTACAGCAATTGCACAGACCACAAGTAAGGGCAAGGAGGTGATGCAAGTGCTCCTCTCCGCACGTCCCAACATCGAGATAACCGAGCCCATCATCACAGCTGCAGCAAGGAACTCTAGTGGGAAGCAGGTGATGGAGATGCTTCTCTCTGCCCGTCCGACATCGAGATCACTGAGCCCATCGTCACAGCCGCAGCAGCGAACTTCCAGAAGGGCCATGAGGTGATGGAGATGCTGCTCTCTGCCCGTCCCGACATCAATATCACCGAGCCCACCGTGACAGCCGCGGCAAAGAACTGGGAATGTGGCAAAGAGTTGATGGAGATGCTGCTCTCTGCCCGTCCCGACCTCGAGATCACCGAGCCCATCGTTACAGCTGCAGCAGCGAACTGGAGCTGTAGCAAAGAGTTGATGGAGATACTGTTCACTGCCCGTCCCGACCTCGAGATCACCGAGCCCATCGTTACAGCTGCAGCAGCGAACTGGAGATGTGGCAAAGAGTTGTTGGAGATGCTGTTCTCTGCCCGTCCCGACATCGAGATCACCGAGCCTATCGTCACAGCTGTAGCAAGAAACGATAGTGGGAAGCAGATGATGGAGGCGCTGCTCTCTGCCCGTCCCGACATCGAGATCACCGAGCCCATCGTCACAGCTGCAGCAAGGAACCATAGTGGGAAGCAGGTGATGGAGGCGCTGCTCTCTGCCCATCCCGACATCGAGATCACCAAGCCCATCGTCACAGCCGCAGCAGGGAACTTGGGATGTGGCAATGAGTTGATGGAGATGCTGCTCTCTGCCCGTCCCGACATCGACATCACCGAGCCCATCGTTACAGCTGCAGCCGCGAACATCAGTAAGGGCAAGGAGGTGATGGAGATGCTGCTCTCTGCTCGTCCCGACATCGAGATCACCGAGCGCATCATCACAGCTACAGCAAGGAACTCTAGTGGGAAGCGAGTGATGGAGATGCTGCTCTCTGCCCGCCCCGACATCGACATCACCGAGCCCATCGTCACAGCGGCAGCAGGGAACTCTAGTGGGAAGCAGGTGATTGAGATGCTGCTCGCTGCCCATCCCGACATCGAGATCACCGAGCCCATCGTCACAGCTGCAGCTGGGAACTCGAGTGGGAAGCAGGTGATTGAGATGCTGCTCTCTGCCCATCCCGACATCGAGATCACCGAGCCCATCGTCACAGCTGCAGCAGGGAACTCTAGTGGGAAGCAGGTGATTGAGATGCTGCTCTCCTGCCCATACCCCGACATCGAGATTCACCGAGCCCACATCGTCACAGCTGCAGCAGGGAACTCT